>JAOEGS010005270.1:29443-59400 GCA_025447755.1 Corythornis vintsioides
TTTTTTTTTTCTGTTTCTTAAGAAATTCTCTCCTCTGGGAGCCATTTGAAACTCCTGGAGTTATCTCCAGAGTCTTCTGAACCCCATTCCAGGGACGACATGAAAGAATCAGAGAATCTTTTGGTTGGAAGAGACATTTAGAACATATAGTCCAACCGTTCACCCTTCACTGCCAGGGTCCCTAAACCATGTCCCCCAGCACCATATCCACATGGTTTTTGAACACTTTTAGGGATGGGAACTCCACCTCCTCCCTGGGCATCCCATTCCAATGCGTAACCACCCTCTCCATAAAGAAATTTTTCCTTATATCTAACCTAAATTTCCCTTGGTGCAACTTGAAGCCATTCCCCCTCATCCTGTCTTTTTTAACTTGAGAGAACAGGTCGACAACTACTTCCCTACAACTTCCCTTCAGGTAGCAATAACATCCCCCATGAGCCTCGTCTTCTCCAGACTAAACAATCCCAGCTCCCTCAACCTATCCTCATAGGAGAAACTCTCCAGACCCTTCACCAGCTTCATTACCCTTCTCTGAACTCGCTCCAGTTCCTCAACATCCATTCCGATCTCTTTAAGGTGCTTCAGTGTCTTCCGAACTGCTTCTAGGGACCTGAACTGCTGGGCAGCAGCCTCAGACTCCTGCAGAGAACCTGCCCGAGAGGCCTTTGCGTGTGCAGGGGACGCTTCACTAGGGACGCGTCGCAAGGGACGCGGTTCCATTGCAACGGCAGCAGGACACGCCTCGTGCCGCTGGCCCCGCCCCCCGTACTCCCTGGACCAATCCGCTCCCGCGCGCGCCTCAACGGCTCCTCCTCTCGCTACCGGGGCGCGCCCCCCCTTTCCCGCCGTCACCGAGCTTCCCGTTGCGCACGCGCTCCGCCTGCCCCTCCAGGTCTCTGTATCCTGCCGTCCGCGCGTGCAGCCACCTCACGCGCTCCTGTGCCGGCTCCTCCGTCTCCCGCCGCTCCGGGAGCGGCTCCGCCGGGCAGCGCTCCCCGCCGCCCCGAGGGAGCAGCCCCGTGCCGCCCCGCTCCGTGCCAGGCCCTGCCTCCGGCTCAGCCCGCGGCCCCCGCTAGAGCAGAGCGGTGAGCGCGGCGTCTGGGCAACGGTGAGGCGCGGGAAGCGGGGCTCGCTGGGGCAGCCCGTGAGGACGGGCGGAGAGAGTTGGGCTTGTTCAGCCTGGCGAAGAAAAAGCTCCCGGGGAGACCTTCTGGCGGCCTTTCGGTGTTTGCGGGGGGCTGCGGGAGAGGCGGGCAGGGGCGGTTCGCCGCCGAGGGCAGCGGTGGGACGAGGGGTGCCGGTTTCACACGGCAGGAGGGAGAGTTCACGATTCCTATCCCGTTCCCTGAGCAGGAGATCGTAGAACAAGGTGCTCAGGGCCTTTCACCCCCTGAGGCAGGTTTATTGCCCAGGACTCTTGTTCCAAGCGTTGGTTGAGGCTGTTGGAATTTAGTCGGTGGTCTGATTGCAGACACCACAGTGGTGTTGCCGTGCCCCCAGCTCTCCACCTTTGGAATCCCTGCTGTGCTTGGGAGGCAGCGGTTCAGAGCAGTATCTGGGTCTGGATCTGTACATCTTGATTGCTGCCAGAAGAGGAGGTAGAAGAGTAGCCCCAGCCAAGCCTGCAGTGAGCATTATTTCCCCTCCTCTGGAGGCCAGGAATAGAGCTGACAGTTCATAGTCGGGTAAAGGGCACTGGTGGTGTCTTGTGTTTTCATGGAGTCCCCTGGTTCTCCAGTGTGAAAGTCTGAACAGCTCCATAAAGTGAAGTCATAGCCCTGGGACATGAAGGGTTTTAACAATTGAGTCTCTAGCAATGAGATTGTGGAAAATAAACTACAATATTCTGTTTAAGAAGTGCAAGACACATGGTGTGACATAACATGGCCCAAAGTGCCCCGTGTGCTCAGAGTCTCTCAAAGGTGATCTGCACCTTGCTTGGAGCATCATACTCCAGATGAAATTGTGTAATGACTAATAAAAAATGAAACAAGCATCACATGTGTTTATGCATACATAACGTGTGTTATATACATACAACCACACGTGTTATATGCAGTGCTTCTTCCCAGGAATGAGAGAACATTTAGCTGGTGATCCTCAACAATGCCTCAGTTCCTTCTGAAGGCATCACACGTGGTTTTTGCACAATTGTATTTTCCTATATAACATGGAATGTGTTGGATTTGACATTTGAACGGCACCCTGGTTTTGGGGGAGTATCTTCAATTGATCAACTTTGTCTGCAACTCTAATCCTAATTTTGCACTTTGTCTTTTGGGTCATAATGTTGAGGTTCTGAAGCGTCGTGTTGTGCTGAAATTGGTCCAGAGAAGGGCGATGAATCTGAGGAAGGGTCTAGAGCACAAGGTCTTGTACGGAGTAGTTGAGGGTTGTTAAGCCTGGAGAAAAGGAGGCTCAGGGGAGAGTTTCTTGCTCTTGACAACTCCCTGACGTGAGGTTTGAGACAGGTGGGGGAACAGGCAACAGGAACAGAGGAAATGGCCTCAAGTTGTGCCAGGGGAGGTTTAGGTTGGACATGATGTGGAAAAATTCCTTCCCCACAAGGGTTGTGAAGGCCTGGCCCAGACTGCCCAGGGCAGTGGTGGAGTCTCCATCCCTGGAGGGGTTTCAGAGCAGGGGAGATGTGGTGCTGAGGGACATGGTTTAAGGGTTGGCCTTGATCTGATAGGATTTACTGCGGTCAGCAAAAGGTTGTTGCCATATTGAAGGAGGGCTGGAAATCAATGCTCGGCATATAAAGCTCATGCTATAAGAGTTTCTATTTTGACAGACTTTGCAGGGTTACACCCAATTTGAGGTTCTCTATCAGGCTCCACATCTCTGAGAGCATTGCAGAGGGACTGCTGCATTTGAAGTAAGCAAACCACAATTATTTCCTTTCAGTCACGGCCAGAGTGGAGAAAAGCAATTTGACCTGACGGTTGGTTGGTCAATATGTGAAGATCTGTGAGCTAATTTTGTTGGCAGACGATGATGGGGAAGGATGAATAATGTAATCAGAGTTATTTACAAGGTTTATATTCCAAGTCCTGCTGCTGTAAGCAGAGGAGAAGTCAAATTGGTGTTATTTTGTCACAGATGTAAACATCTTTTCAGCCTCTGCAAATGTGGAGATGTCAGTCATAGAATGGTTTGGGTTGGAAGGGACCTCAAAGACCATCTAGTTCCTACCCCCTGCCATGGGCAGAGACACTTCCCACCAGACCAGGTTTCTCAAAGTCTCATCCAACCCAGTCTTGGACACATCCAGTAATGGAGCATCCACAGCTTCCCCAGGAAACCTGTGCCAGTGTCTTTGGATTTGAAGGGTGAACAAGGAGTGTCATTTTGCCAAAACACCAGGATATGGAGGGGCTGGAGCATGTCCATAGAAGGAAAATTAAGCTGGTGAGGGGTCTAGAGCACAAGTGTTGTGAGGAGCAGCTGAGGGGCCTGGGGTTGTTCAGCCTGCAGAAAAGGAGGCTCAGGGGAGACCTTCTTGCTCTTGACAACTCCCTGAAAGGAGGTTGGAGACTGATGGGGTCTGTCTCTTCTTCCAGGGAACAGGCAACAGGAGAAGAGGAAATGGCCTCAAGTTGTGTCAGAGGAGATTTAGGTTGGACATGTGGAAAAATTCCTTCCCCACAAGGGTTGTGAAGGCCTGGCTCAAACTGCCTGGGGCAGTGGTGGAGTCCTGGAGGGGCTTCAAAGATATGGTGCTGAGGGACATGGTTTAGTGGTGACCTGGCAGTGCTGGGTTAATGATTGGATTCAATGGTCTTAAAGATCTTTTTTAATCAAAATGATTGTGTGATTCTATGAAGAGCACTTCTGAATCTTTGCTCTGAAATCTGAACTTGGCTTGATCATGTTTCTGATGCCCCTATTGTCTAATTATCAAGTGAATCTGTACTTTTGTAAAATGGTAAAGAGCACAAGGTGGATAAACCTGCCTTGATCTGAATTCTTTATTTCCCTTTCTAAAACCAAATTTAACAAAGCAGACCAGCTGGGTGTGTGTGCTGAAGCTGCTGAGAAGTGATTGCTGTAGGGTTGTGTGTCCAGACATGCAAATGTCCCTATAAAAATCCCCTTGCCAGGCCTATGATCCACGGGGCACAGCAGGACAGGCTGTGCATTTAGCAATGCAGCGCTGTAGGGTGCAAGAGGCAGAGCTGCCCAGTCTCTGGCCATCGGCCACCACTGCTGGCTCCTGTCTGCAGCAGCTCACACCCAGAGATACCCTGTGCCCTAGAAAAACTGTCCCAGGAAAGAAGGGTAAATGAAGTAATTTGCTAAGGGTGTCTCATAGCTTGTGTGGAGCAGCAGCTCCAGACCCAGTGAGCATTGCTCTACGTGCAGGAGTTGAGACACGTCTCAGTTGTCCTATGAAGAAATAAAGCTGTGCTCAGGGAAGTTGTCTGTTGGGGCTTTTCAGCATTCTGGAGCATTGGGAAGGTGTTTTAAATTTCCAGGCTTCAGCATTGGTTTCTCAGTGTGGTGCTGAATCACTGCAGGTGATGCCCTTGGGTTTGTGCTGAGTCAAATATCTCATCTGAAGCAGAGGTGGAAATCTGGAAGGCTGGAGGAGCCCTCATCTGCTCTCAGGCTTTCACAAAGCACAAGACTTGCCCAGCAGCCCTCACCCATCCATCCATTTGGCCATCCCAGCAGGGGTTAATTTGCAGGGAAATGTTCTAGACAGCTTTCTTGTGCCTCTCTTGGTCAGGGTGTTTAACCACAACTGGTGTGGTTGTGGCTGGCAATACAACCTCCCCAGACAGAGCTGCATGTCCTGTTCTCTGCCTGGGTGCAGCTTGGGGGCGGGCGCTTGGATTCCAACCTCATAAGCTAATCCATGGATTGCAGAGGTCATAACATGCCAAGATTTTACTGGCAGCAGCCACTGATTGGAGCTGCCAGAAGTAGACATGCCTGTGAAGTCAAAGGGTACCAGAGCTCCCACTTGCACCCCAAGATTGGAGTCCTGCTGGTAATTGCCACGCCGATGGGGGAGTGATGATGACAGCTTTACTCATCATCCAGCTCCACTCAGCAGCAACTGTCTGGATCCTACTTGGCCAGCAGGCACTTCTGTGTCAAGCTCTGCTCCTCCCGTCTTTCCTGAGCATCATTCTCATCTGGTAACTTGTTATTTTTTCCCTTTGAGCCACAGTGCTGTGTATTCTGCATCAATTAATTGCTGTAGCTTTTAAATTCAGCCAGTGCACAAAGAACAAAAAAACCCCAGTGGATTTTCTTTCTCAAGGCAAGCTGTGACTTTAAGGAAGGTGCAATGAGGAATGTTACACAATCCCAGCATGGTAGGAGTTGGAAGGGACCCCTGGAGATCATCTGGTCCATCCCCCCTGCTCCATCAGGCTCACCCAGAGCAGGCAGCCCAGGCAGGTTTTGAGAATCTCCAGAGAAGGGCATATACTACTGGGATGTCATTCATAAACCACCACTACATATAAATTAATCTTTTTAATGTATAAACCACATTTCCATCAATCAGCACTCCCAAACATTTATCTGCTTGATGAGTGGGAGGCTCTACAGAGAGATCTGGCCAGGATGGATTGATGGGCTGAGGCAAAGGGGATGTTTAACAAGGCCAAGGTTCCCAGTGGACATCAGCAATTTTCAGTGGGCTCCCATCGTAACACCTTCAATTATTATTTTTTATTCTTTCTATACACACCAAATTTATAGTGACTCATTTAATGAGCTGAGTACAATTATCAATAAACACTGCCTCTGTATGTGATAAAAAGTTAACTGAGCAAAATCCCTTTCTTTGGAGGAAATGAGACATCTCCTAAGCAACAGGCTCTGGATAAAACAAGAGTTCTTACTCTAAGTGCCCTGCTTTTCCTGAATTATTTTTTTTTTTGGAAGACTGAAGGGTGTGGGGAAACCAGTAGTGCAGTAAGCAGAGGCCTGGCTGGGTGTGTGCAAACTGCTGCCTGAGTTGCTGGGCACCCTGCCCTCTGTCAGTGATAAAACTCACAAATTTAAAAGACAATGGGAACTTTTATTTTGATTATTTTCACTGTACCAACATTGTCCTTTAATGCAACTTTAACTGTAAAACGCTCATGGGATACTGCATAGAAAATACACGTAGGAAAAACAACCATATGTACATTCCCATAAAAATAGAATACATCTTGGCAAAATTACTTGTGTACAGTGTATTGACATTTGGGAACCAAACTTACATCATCTTTGGAGAAGAATGGTCCGTTTGCAAAGAAAAACAAACCCCAAACCTTTAACTGAGTGGGGACTACTGCCGTGGATATGGTTCTGAGCTAAATAAATGGCTATACCAGAATGTCAGAGGAACAAAAACAAACAAACAAAAAGATATAAAATACCTGTTGTATAAAGTAGAAGTAGCCGTGTTGTTATTTCTTCCAAAAAAAAAAAAGAGTGACATCTCTAAACCTGCATAGAAATCAAATGTACCAGTTCTAAATTCTGCTGTAGATTCTGTAGCTGAAAACAACCTTTAATATTTGTTTCAGCATTTGCAACCATCAGGTACAGTGGTATTGGGCTTGTTTGAGCACACAAGGTAGGATATTACAATCCTAATTCTATCAGATATTTGAAAAGAAAAAAAAATCTAATAGATATAAAATTGTAAAACATTTAACAACCTTTAAAATATGTAGACCACTTGAAATGACAATGTTTTTCATCTTCTGCTTAGACTTCTTTTCAGTTGCTTTCAGCAGAGTGCTCCTTCCTTGCTGCTTTGACCACATCAGCTCATACTTTTGACTTTTCTGCTGGTTTTCAGAACAAACTGTGGAAAAACGACTACTCCAGTGTAATAAATAAAGCAAGTGGTAACATGTCCTCAAAGCCACGTTTTTTTTCCTCTTGAATTGGAAACTGAGACTGAACGGGCAGCCTTGGGGAAGGAGGGACAAGGAGAAGAGCATCATAGCACCACTGTCAAGTGCCACGGGTGACAGCTGTTGGGCAGGCAGCAGTCAGTCTGAAGGGGTGACAGCTGTGGCCAGCCCCCACTGGGCTGGGTGTCAGTAGGGGTAGGCTGACACCGCTATGTACACGATGAAGGTCGTCCGGTACTCGATGCTCCCGTCGGCGCCGTAGGACAGAGCCCGCACTCCCATGCGGTAGGTCTTGGGCTCCCGCAGCGCCCGGGTGGTGAACACCACGCCCTTCAGGTTCTCGTCCCGCAGGGCGAAGGGGATGGCCGGGTCCTCCTCTGCCATTAGGAAGGTCGTCCTTGGGTGCATCACTTGATCGTGAGTGTAGGCCACCAGCCGGATCAGATCCTGACCCGCCGCTATGCCGAAGGGGAGGGAAAGGAGTTTGTATTCCAAGGCGTAGGTGCTCAGGTCACACTCCAGGTCGTTGGCCGGGCAGTTCTTGAGACAGAAACTAGGAGCAAGCAGAGCACAGAGCACATTAGCCCAAGGTGAAGGTGAGATGGTGTACATACTGCAGCAGCTCTCAGTGATAGTGTAAGCACTACAGCAGCTCTCAAAGGATAAATTCTTCCCCTGGTCATCCTGCAGCAGTCTGCAGATTGAAACTTTCTAGAAAGGATATATATCCCTGCATTCCTCACCCACTGAACCTTTAAATCATAGACTGGCTTTTGTTGGAAAGGATTTTTAATAACAGTTAAAGAACATTATCCATTTCAACTTATTCCAGTTCAGCTTGATCACAAAAAGGGTTTTCTGACTATGAAGAGCAAGTATTTCCTTCAGTATATTAGAAGATTAAAAAATATGGTTTTTCTGGTTCATATAGCAAAGGAACATCCTGGTGCTGTTTCCAAGGAGCCAAGTTTGGGGTGGGCAAAAAGGAGCTGAAATAAAACATACCCAGAAAGAGGCTCTCGCTGATAGTTGGGTGGACAAGGTGTGTCTATGCATTGGTAGCTTCCTCTCATGTTGAAACACATCTGGTTTGGTCCACAATTAATGTTCTGTTCGAGGCACTCATCAATATCTGAATATAAAAAACATGCAAATCATCAGCTGCTGGTGCTTAGATGAATTTCATCATAGACTGGTTTGAGTTGGAAGGGACCTTTCAAGCACATCTAGTCCACCCCCCTGCAGAGAACAGGGACATCTGCAACTACAGTAGGTTGCTCAGAGCCCTGATCAACCTTACCTGGAATGGTTCCAGGGATGGGGCATCAACCTGGGCCAGGGTTAAACCCAGCTGGGCCAGTAAAGGCTGCACAGCCTGAAGAAGACTTCCTCTGCACACAGGGAAGTCTTTCAGAATCCTGCTGTGGTCTGAGAGACACTGGAGCCACTAGTTCCAGTAATGAGCATTCATTATTGTCTGTGTGTTACTGGTTTGCAGGGTGGTGTATTGTGCTAGAGCTGCCCTACAGCCACCACCCGACATCAGCTGTAGTTCTCTGGTCAATAGGGGGTAATTAGATCTATTTTTTATTGCATGTTGTGGATCAGAAAATCCAGCAGTACCTTTTTTTATTGACAGAGGTGTGTTAAGGGTTCTATTGGGTTTGACCTTAGAGCTGCTGTCTGCTTTCCTGGACTTAACTGTGTAACATAAGGTCACACGAGGAAGCTTCAGAGAAGAGGCTCCAGTTGTCTAATTTGCTGGTGTTTTTTGAAGCATTATATAGAAAAACTTTGTCAAGTTGGCATTTTGACTGCCAAATCTCAAACAGCAGGTACAAAAGGTGGGTTATACATGTACTGAATGCAACTTGTGTCTCACTTATTTACAGCTCTCTTTGGGAACACTCCAAGGGGCTCTGTGTACCTTGACAGGCTTTGCCATTGGGCGTCAGGCGATAACCCGGTGGACAAGTACACTGGTAACTTCCCAGGGTGTTCCTGCACTCGTGCTGACAGGTATCTCTGGTTTCACACTCATCAATATCTGTGGAAAAAAACCCAAAACAACAAAACACCACAAACACGTACACATCGGGATTGTTTGAACCTGGTATGGAACAGAAGCATTTTTTAATCCTATTTATACACAAGCATATGGGCCGAGTTGGTGGAAGTTGTCTGGATCTTGCTTTTGGATAGGGTTGAATAAGACCAGCATGGCCTTTCAGACCTCACCTTTATAACTTTTTAATAATTAAGTCAGCTTTGAGGGGCTCCTCACCATTTCTGATAGCAGCCATAACACATAATCCAGCTGGAGACCAGTCCCAATAAACAGTTCAGGGGGGAAAGGGGGACGTGCAACCTGCACACACCAACAGGGTCACACAAATACAGTCTGGCTCCAAAACATGAGCTGGGCTGCCTGATAACAAGGTCTTGGACAATAAATAACCTTAGATATGCCCACATTAGTTATCAGGCCAGAGGGAGCCTTGACAGTGGGGGGAGTTCTTAACAGTTAATCTCCCCTCAGGCAAAGCTGTTTCCTCTCCAAACTGATCTTCCTCATGCCATAGGGATGAAGTTCAATATCTGGGAAGACTATCAATAAATGCTCTTAATTTCTTTTTTAAAAATCTCTCAATTAGAGAAGACCCAGACCACTTCGTGTAAAATATTCAAAGCAGATCAGTGTGATTTAGACATGGACAACATATAATTGTAATTCTTTTTGAAACCTCTGCCTGGTTCAGGAGAGCAACAGACACTACTCAAGTTAGTCTTGGGAGGATGTTCCAACTTGCATGGTGAAAGCAGAAGGAAGGTCTCTGCCCCTGCCCTCTCCACCTGATTTACAGGGGCCACACAAGATAAAGATGCAAACACAGAAGGGAAACAGATGTGACTAGAAATTTCTGGTACATTGTTATTAAATCCTGATGGCTGGCTGTTGAAAGGACTTTCTGTTTTAAAAAAAGCATCATTGAGGTGTATTTTTCATATTAAATAGTAATTTTTAAATGTAGATATTTATTTTAATGAAACAAGAATATTAACTAATTCAAATGGGAAGCTGGGGTGAAGATTACAGATTTTAGGTTAACCATTTCATCAGCAGTAGCTGTATTGGAGAAATTAAACTGTTAACCTATAACAAACACTACACATGCCTGTATACAGCTACTGAAAATGTCTTTATAATGCAAATACATTTGATGTCTCAGCGTCTATATTTTTTAGTAATAAAAGTATATTCATATTTTTCAGCATGATATATTGCTGGATAATTCTAGCAATAATTCTCTGCTAGATTATCTGTGGATCACTGTATTGATCCTGGAAAGATACTGTGTCTCCTATGAAGCATCATGGGCAGGTATGCCAGGCTGAGGCATGTGGCTAATGCACCACATGCTGCCATCTTAACATGAGGAGAAACCCTCCTTGTGAGGGTGGCAGAGCCTGGCCCAGGCTGCCCAGAGAGGTTGGAGAGTCTCCTTCTCTGGAGAGATTCCAAACCCACCTGGACAGCTCAATCCTGGCCCCCTGCTCTTGGTGACCCTGCTGGAGCAGGGGGGTTGGATGAGATGATCTCCACAGGTCCCTTCCAATGCCTACTTGTCTGTGATTCTGTGCCCTTCAATGCACTGGCACACACTCTAGTGAGGCCTAGGCTGTGGTAGCCTCAGTCCTGAATTCAGCAGTATTGTCACCAAGTAACTTAATGGAATCTATTTTTTTTTTTTCCTTAAGATACTAAAAATATTACTTAAGTTGACAAAATCTGGCTTAAGAGACACATATTTCAAAAGATTGTTTCTATATCCCCATCTCTCCTCTCCAGTCTATTCAGCTCCCAAGGGCAGGAGAGGAAAGTGCTCCAGGGAGACAGGGTAGGAGCACCTGTTTTCTGGATCTAAACCAGTCTAACCCTCTGACAGGTAACTGGTCTAACTCTAACCTTTTAACTCTAGAGTTTGGATCCACGGACATCAACTACTGCTGCAGGGGATAAACCAGACATCTCTAGCTTTTGAGCAATAGCTTGTGGTGTTTGCTTGTTTGGGTTTTTAACTTTGTAATTTTGTCACAATTAGTACAACTCAGTCAATGGTCAGTGCAGGCTGCTGTTCCTTTTCACTAGTGCAAGGAGGTGAATTAAATTTTCAATAGCTGTGAAAACAGCAGCATTTCAGTGAAGACCCTCAGAAAAGCCCATGGAGTAAGGAGGAAATGAGCTAGATGCTTGAGAAACAAATATCTTTGTTTTGTGGAATCAAAGAATCATTTTGGTTGGAAAAGACCATTAAAGCTCTTCAAGTCCAACCATTAACCTAACACAGCCAATTCCACCACTAAACCACATCCCTCAGCACCACATTCACATGTATTTTAAACCCCCCCAGGGATGGGGACTCCACCACTGCCCTGGGCAGCCTTCTGGGAAATTAATTTTTCTTTGTGTCCAGCCCAAAACTCCCCTGGGGTAACTTGAGGCCAATTCTTCTTCTACTGCTGTTCCTGGGGAAAAAAGAGACCAACCCCCACCTGGCCATTCCAGCTGGTATGGATGAAACAGTAACCTCAGAATTTTAAGGACCAAAGGAAGAGAATTGTATAGATACAACTGACATTTACCTACACATCTGTCATTTCTTGCCTCATAGCCTTCAGGACAAGTTTCTCTAATGTTCCTTCTAGTCCTGGAGAAGGGTATTCTGCTGCTCCTATACTCTGAGAAGGAGCTGTAGAGATTTGCTGAGTGCCTGTAATACTGTTGAGGTTGATAGTTGTCTCTCAGAGGGGAGAATTGAGCATAGTTATAGCTACTGTAATAGGCACCATAATTGGGCAATCTCTCCAATCCAGCGCAAGATTTCCCATCACCTAATAACTGTTGTCCGGGTGGACAGATACACTTGAAGCTGCCGGGGGTGTTGGTGCACTGAAAGGCACAGGGCTTGGGCACTTGTTCACATTCATTAATGTCTGCTCATGTGACATGATCCAGAGCAAGAAACCATGTGGAAAGGAGAAAAAACAAACAAACAACACATAACTATATGTCTGTCTATATACATATACACTTAAAGTCTGTGGCACAAACCAAAGACATACAAGTGAGATTCTGAAGGCAGTAAAACACAGGAGAACACAAATTATTTTGTTGTTTTAAGTGCTCCACAGATGGGTTGGAAAAGCTGTCAGGCCCTTCTTTAAAGGAAGGTTCTTAATAGGGAGCATTCTTGAGAAGTACAGCATTAGAAAGTCACTCAGGCTGGCACAGAAGGAAGCCCAGAAGCTCTGGTAACAGTTACTGTGCTCTGCACTGGGGGAAAAAAATCAGGTCTCAAGGACATGTCCCAGGGCTGCAGAGGAAGGAGGTTGGGCGTTTCCTAACCTTTCCTTCTTGTTCATTCCAGCTATGAAAGGTTGGAGCCTTACAAGAAAATACTAATTCATTTTTTCAAAATTAAAAATTAGATTTTTTTTTTTTCTTACCAGTAAATATTAATTCACATTTGTGCAATTAAATAATATTTTTTTTCCCCCCTAAGCCTCAGAAAGGCTTTATTTTTTTAAGAAGCTGCTTGCCTTCAAATTGCAATCCAAAGTAATTTGTCCAACCCAAGCAGTAAATATCCATCCCTAAATCAGAAGCATACCAAGCATAGTAAACAGGTTTAAGGATCTCACACGAGTGTCCTTCATGCAAAATAAGTATGAGTGCTCTTGGATCCTGTAGGACCAAGGCTTCTCCCATAGTCTCCCTGGTATTACCAGAAAGAAATTAACTTAAGAAATCATCCAGTAACTTAAGGTCCAGCTGAAAATTTGATGTACAAGGTAATTCTTTTTAAACTTACAGTCATTCTTTACTTGTAAAGGACAAAAATCTGCTAATTCCAAAGAGGAATCAGCAACTCTGCAATGACCAGAAATAAATGACCTGATATTAACACACATAACAACAGATCTATAACTGACATATATTATAAACTCTCTTTTGCTAGAGACTTTAAAGATGATCTTAATGGTGACTTAGAGAAAGGGTTCAATTATTTAATATCAGTGAAAGTGCATATTCTTTACATCACCATTGTAACAATGCCATTAAGCCAGTGCTTTTACAACTTCATGTTGATTCCCTCTGAATACATTATTTGGAGCTTAGTTTGTAACCCTCTAAGACACAAATGCATGATAAGAGTATTTAAAAAGTGCTACTGTTCAGAAACAGTCAAATATTAAATTCTGATTTTGTTCAATGTTTAATACTTTATATATTTTAAACGATTTTTTGAGGGTATTAATAAATATTTTGAGAGCTGGAATCCAGGGACAATTAGTGCAGAACATTGCAGTATTTTCCTGTTGTTATTTCACAAACACAGAACTGAAACTTTATATATTTTTAAAATTGAAATATCTTTAGGGTGATATCATCAGGTGTTCCAAATGAGAGATTTTAATTATTCATACAGCAAAAACTACCACCAGTTTTACATTTATATTCCTTCACTGTGCACTTAAGAAACGTGTGATTCATATACATGGAAAAGAACACTGCAATTTGTTATTTCCTTGTCACTCAACTGCTTTCTAATTGCTGAGTTCAACATTCTTCACCTGCATAGAAGAGACATAGGGCATGTACATGAATATCTTTACAGTGACCAGTTCTTGGAACCAGCTGTGAATTAGCAGGATTTATCTATAGATCTATGGCTGTTGTGATGACAAGTGAGTCTCTTCTCCCCATTTAAAGGTCGCGGGACTGTGGCCAGACACGTTAACCACAAGAACGGGATTTTATTAACACATGTCAATGAACATAAATGATGCACCTACATTTTAAATCTATTTTCAAGCAGATAAAAATTCCAAGGTGCATAAAGGTCATATTTTAAGAGGGAGCTTTCAGTGGTTCTTAGTCAGAAGATGCTTTAGGGCAGCTGCTAGTGTTTTTGAAGTCCTTAGACTTCATGTAGCTTATTAATGTCAGAAATTTTAATGGGTTTAATATAAGTTAAGGAGTCTGGGATTGATTTTATTTCATTAGAGTGGCAGTTGGTGGAAGTAATATCTTGGTCTACAGCCAGACAGTTTCTTACTGCAATTTAATATCTTTTTTTTAAAAAAAACCCATAACAATCTTGGCTCCGGGAGAGTCCAAAAATCTTGGATTGTTTAAAAAGAAAAAAAACCCCTTTTCTCTAAAGTAGCTATTTATCATTGATGAAAGCTAATCTTGAGGAAGTTATCACGGAGGAATGCTTCTCTGGTATGAGCAACTGAAGCCAGCTTTACTTAGTGTCATACACCAACATTCATAAATCACTATAATCAGGATGGTTCAGCTATCGTGTTAAATATTCTACAGAAATACAGAAAAGGTGAGTCTCAATGACCATAGTGCCATCCTGAGGTCTACTAAGTGCCAGGAGAAATGCTGTATGCATTTGCATTGATACCATACACTAAATTCTCTTGCTAACCACATCAGTTACGAGAGCATCCTTCAAATGCTCCACAGGTGTCCATGGAAGGCTCTACACAGATAGCCTGGGAGAGTCATTACATGGCCAGCATTCCTGTGACTGACAGGAATCCTCCCATTCCCTGCTGTGATCCACTCAAACCAGAACAGGGAGTGCTGAGTGATCAGTGAGTCTCCACTTCCATGGAGAACTCCCTCCATGGTTCCTTCCAGCAGTGGGTGGGTGTGTTTGTGCCACTCTCTTGCAGGGCTGAGTTCTGGTTGTTATCATGCCTTTTGCAACACCCTTCTTTGGGTGTTGTCCTTTAGGGAGCTCCACATCATTCCCTGCTTAGTGCCCTCAGGTGTCAGGCAATGCAACCCAGGCTGCAGCCAGGAACATTTCACTGCTCAATCAACTAACAAATCTGAGGGGGATTTGAGAAATGAAGCCCTTGTGTGGTACCTTTGCCACACCCATCCTCCAGTGCTCTGAGCCCTTTGTTGTAAGCTTTGTTTTCAAAGGACGTACCTATAGCAATCTCCATTTGGGATCTTTGGCTTAGATGGGTAATTTTGGACTTCAGAAGACTTTGTGCCTCTACAGCACAGTCTTCAAAAGGGAGAGCAATGTTGGACACGTTACAGCAGCAAGCCCAGCCCAAAGCAGCAGCCAGAACCAGATGATGCTGATGTGACTGGACAGCTTACCCACACAAGGTCTGCCAACTCCCTGGGACCGATACCCCCGCGGGCACACACAGCGGTAACTTCCCCGGGTGTTCTCACAGATCTGGTTGTAGCGGCACTGGTGGGTTCCGTCCCGGCACTCATCCACGTCTGCCAGCAACAGGGCAAGAGGACCGAGTTAGATTTTTCTGGAAAACTTCTTCCAGCTTTAGATCTTCTTCCTGTAGCTAGAAGGAATGCAGCTAACGTGGCTCCCCGGATAGGGTTGGCTTCCGAACGTACACTTTCCTTACCTGCTGCCATCATAAGGCATTAGTCTCTAACAGTCTGTGTTATGAACTGCAATCTGTGTTTCACAGTCTGAAAGCAGCTCTTGAGCAGATACATAGAGAAATGGTTTCAACCACACTTTCAAACACATGCTTTTTCCTTTCATTTTCAAAACTTTTCATTGAATTTTCCAGTGTGATCGGCTAATCTCCAGAGACAACATTCACCTTCCTGTCATGTCCCTCTAGAGAGATTTGGCAGCATATATAACATCAGTTATGTTTAAAAGCATCCCTGAGAAGCAGCAAGGACCTGTGATCTTGACTGGGAGCTCCTGAGACAAACTCTTTGGAAAACATTCACAAACATTTCAGTCAGTGAACAATTTGTAGAATTCAAGGTGACAATGCAGCAAAGATGTTGAGGAAAACCTCATTGCTCTTTCTTAAAAGCAAATGGAAAATACAATGGCAAGGAGGCTACAAAGGTGATGAGGGGACTGGAGCATCTCTGTGTCAAGGGAAATGCCAAGAGTCCTGGGCCTTTTTAGCTGGAGAAGACAAAGAGAGGATCTGATCAGTGCTGATCAATAGCTAAAGGGTGCCTGAGGAGCAAGAGGATGGGGCCAAACTCGTCAGTGGTGCCCAGGGCAAGGGGCAACAGGCACAGACTGCTACCTAGTAGGTTCCATCACAACAGAAGAAGAAACTTCTTCACTGTGAGGGTGGCAGAGCCTGGTCCAGGATGCCCGGAGAGTTGTGGAATCTCCTTCTCTGCAGAGATTTCAAACTCTCTAGGACAATGTGATCCTAGGCACCCTGCTCTGGGTGACCCTGCTGGAGCAGGAGACTTGGACAAGATGATCTCCAGGGGTCCCTTCTAAATCCTACCATGCTGGGATTCTGTGATTACAGAAAAGTTTAATATGTATCTTTCCATAAATCAAAAAAGGTTGGTTAACATGTGCCTTCTTATATGAAAATCTTAACTGGAGATGGACTATCTCCAAGATTATTTTCCTGAAACACAAATGCATCATTGTCCCTTTGTCACCACCACTGTACAGCCCATTAACAGTTCTACTCACCAATACAAGATCCATTTTCTGCTTTGGTCATCCCATTGGGACACAGATCAATGCACTTATAGCCACCACGGGTGTTTTTGCAGAGCTGGTCAGGCCTGCATACATTCTGCCTGCACTCATTGACATCTAACAAAAATAAAAGAGCAAAAATAGAATGAACTCACTTCCTTATGCTCAGTTCCTAAAAAGCAGAATAATCCTGCTGTAAGTATACCATATACATGCATTTGAGTACATAAGTATATAATACACAGTATATTAGATATTTAGAAGCAAATCATATCCTGGGTTGCATCAAAAGCAGCATGGCCAGCAGGTCAAGGGAAGTGATTCTGCTCCTCTACTCTGCTCTTATGAGACTCCATTTGGAGTACTGTGTCCAGCTCTGGTGCCCCCAACACAAGAAGCACATGGATCTGTTGGAGAGGGTCCAGAGGAGGCCTTGAAGATCATCAGAGGGCTGGAGCACCTCTCCTGTGAGGACAGGCTGAGGGAGTTGGGGTTTTTCAGCCTGGAGAAGGGGTTCTGGGGAGACCTTATATCAGCCTTCCAGTACCTGAAGAGGGCCAACAAGAAAGCTGGGGAGGTACTTTTTATAATGGCATGTGGTGATAGCACAAGGGGCAATGGTTTTAAACTAGAGCAGGGTAGACTTAGATTAGACATTAGGAAGAAGTTCTTTACTATGAGGGTGGTGAGACACCAGAACAAGTTGCCCAGAGAACTTGTGGATGCCTCACCCCTGGAAGTTTAGGACCAGTCTCTGAGCAGCCTGGTCTAATGGGAGGTGTCTCTGCCCATGGCAAAGGGGTTGGAACCAGATGATCTTTAAGGTTCCTTCAACACAAACCATCTATGGTTCTATAATACGTAGTGGGATTTTAATTCATAAATGTTTCCAATAACAAATACAGCAACAAATAAACACTGAATTATGTCCACTGGAAAGAGGGACTGACCAAGTTTCACTCATACCCATGCACTTTCTGCCCTTGAGCTGGTATCCTGGATCACAACCACAGTGGAAACTTCCGATGGTGTTGAAGCACCGCTGATGACAGGAGTTGGACTCTTGACACTCGTTGACATCTGTTGAACAAGACAAATCCTTGGTACCACAGCTGTGAGGGGCCTTGTCATTTAGCTGAACAGGACTTTGTTTGAGTCAGTGCTTGCGACTCTTCTTTGAGATCTAATTTGTACCCCAGTGAGGTATGTTCAGAAGTGTTTGTTCCTCTTGCTTCTTGGTAAAAGAAAATGCACATGGCGCCCAAAAGCAGGAATGGTCAGTGACTCCTTGATTTTAAAAACCTAACCCAAAACCCCCACAACCTTAACAGTGAAAATTTATAGACACAGTATCTGGAGACCCAAGTTCAACAACGTTACTTTCACTTGTGTGAAAACCAGCACTTTCAGCTCATGAAAGCTAATTCCAAAGCCCAAAGAGCTCTCCATACCTTGGCAGCTAAATCCATCGGGAGTCCTCCTAAAGCCGCTAGCACAGCGAACCACGCAGCGGTAGGAGCCGATGGTGTTCTCGCAGTCCTGGCCCCCGCGGCAGGCGTGGCCCCCTAAGGCACACTCATCAATGTCTGCAATGAGAAACAAGCTGTACCCCTCACCATGTCAACATCAAACTCAGATGGAGCAGGGGCTTGAGCGTGATCGAGCTCTTGCAGTAGCTGGTTGCAACTCTATTCAGATATGAAATAATTGGAGTATCACTAACAGATTGTATTTTATCATGAGAAAACCCAAGCAGAGTGTTTCCCTAGTGACTGAAGTGTCACGGGGCTTTCTGCATCCAGCCTGTCCTCAGCAATGCTTCTCTTACCCTGGGGCTTTCTGCAGCCAACCTGTCCTCAGCAATACTTCTCTTACCCTGACACGTTCTTCCATCTGCAGAGATGGTGAGGCCTTTGGGACAGGAGCAGTAGTAAGAGCCCATGGCATTGTGGCAGGTATGGGAACAAGGGTTTCCCACAGCACATTCATCTTCATCTGGAACAAGGAAACATTTGAAAAACCAGTGAGACTCCATGAGACTTTGTAAGAAACTATATCAAACAAAGCCTTCATAAGAGGTCTATGTTGTCTGGCAGAGCCTACAGGGCACAACTACACCAAGCAATGAAGTAGCTTCATAGAAATATTTCCATGGTGCATTTTCCACTCATTTTTACAGTTCCCAAACCTACACTTTCACAGCTTGCTGGGATCCTGTGTTAGCAATGCAGGACTGGGCCACTACCATGGGCTGTTTAGTATCCAACACTCATCTGTCTCTTCACACAGATCACCAAAGTGCTTCACTGCTTTGCAGGCTCAGCAGATCCTGTGGCTCAGTGTCCTCCAGTTGTATCTGAGGTACTGATGAAAAGCTGCCTGGGCACTACTTATACTCTAGATAAGAGTACAGAGGTGGAGGCTTCATTTGCCTTGGGATCCACACCCTGTTATCAAAGATAACATACACTTTTTGAGGTATACTCTGCATGCTTTGAAACTCTAGATAAAGGTGATGTAGATTCTGGTGGCTGAGAACTGCATCCAGCTCTGGAGCCCCCAGCACAAGACAGACATATAGACCTGTTGGACAAGATCCAGATGAGGCCACAGAAATGACCAGAGAGCTGAATGATTTGAAACTTGGCTGTGAGGCCAGGCTGAGAGAGCTGGGGTTGTTCAGCATGGAGAAGAGAAGGCTCCAGAGAGACCTTCTTGTGGCCTTTCAGTATTTAAAGGAGGCCTATCTCAAAGATGTCCCCAGACTTTTTAGCAGGGCCTGTTGGGACGGGACAAGGAGTGGTGGTTTTAAACTAAAAGAGGGGAGATATAGATTGGGAATATGGAATATAAACTTCACAATGAAGGTGGTTAAACATTTGAACAGGTTTTGCAGGGAAGTTCTGGTTGCCCCGTTGTTGGAAGTGTTCAAGCCCAGGTTGGATGGGACTCTGAGCAACCCGGTCCAGTGGAATATGTCCCTGCCCATGGCAGGAGAAATGGAACTAGGTGATTTTTAAAGGTCCTTTCCAGCACAAACTGTTCTGTGAGTCTGTGATTCCCCTATACGCTTGTCACATCATTACCTGAACAGTAAGGCCCAGTTGAGTCCAAACCAAACCCAGCAGGGCACTGATTGCTACGATCTCCTGTATGGTAAAGGAAGCACATGTTACTTGTGGATGAAAATATAACCATTTTGTTACTTTTAAAAAAGCCTTCAACATTAAGAATTGCAGCCCAGCTATTTATAAAAGATTTATTATTCTTGGACAGTGAAATAGAAACTTTTAAAATTCAGACTTCACTTTTTTTTTCTATTGGGCACCAGAAGCCAGCAGTGGGTGGGTTGAGCTGTTTGGAAAAACATTAAGCATGTGTGTGTGGGCTCCCTCAGTGTGTCTGTAAAGTGGCATCCCAGCCTAATACATCCTGCAAAGTTCCTCCATAAAGTTTTCATCATTTAAAGCACAAAGACCATTCAGTTTCATTTCATGTAAGAGGAGGGAAATCAACCCAAACCAAACAAATCACCACTGACTGAGAAATCACCATAGGAGAACACAAGTGAGTACTATGAACTGTTCAGAGGGCTAGAGAATCTCTTCTATGAGGCCAGGTCATGAGAGTTGAGTTGTTCAGCCTGGAGAAAAGGTGGTTCCAGGAAGACCTTACTGCAGCCTTTCAATATCTGAAGGGGGTCTAAAAGAAAGCTGAAGAGGGACCCAGCTCTGAGTTGGGACTCATTAGATTATAAGACTGTAGATAAGCAGGTGTCTGCAGAGTGCTGTGTGACTCTGCACTATTCATTTCTGGCCTTGAAAAATATACCCAGAAATGATCATTTGAGTTTTGAAGCTTCAGCTCAGCATCTTATTTTCTGTATATGCCAAGTAATTCCAGAGAAATTAAATCTGAGGAATGATCTTGGACATTTTACCCATTTTAGTGTTGAATTTTGAATGTTCTTCCACCTCATTACTACCTCACCTACACTGATGTGTTTTTTTCTGTGAGAAAATACACAATCCTTTTTTTTCTTAGTAGCACTGCAAAACCAACCCCAAATGTAAAACTCCACCAACATTTGACCTCCCCCCCAAAGCAACAGTGATTTCCTTTTAGAGAATGAAAGGCAGATGCAAGGAAATGGAGATTTCAGTTGACTGAAGCTCCTGGTGATACTGTTAGTGTCAGCAAATGCAGGTGTGCATCTCTGATGAGCACTACAGGAGAAAAGTGCAAACTACAACAGTTTTATGTATTTGTCTATGGGTATATTAACAAGACATACAGGCCTCAGGTTCTACAATAAAAATGCCTTCATAGCTTTTCCTCTTTCATGGCCATAACCAACTTTTCAGAATATAGGTAATGGATTCTAGAAAGATGGGAGAATATTTTTCATTGTTTTATTTTTGTGGAACACCAGAACAATACCTTTTGCAATGGATGCGTGGATTTTAAAGGTCACAGTTTCTTCCAGGGGGTTGTACTCTGTTGTAATAGCAGAAGCATGGAGAGTTTCCACCAGGAAAGGCATCTTTCCTTTGGTGTAATCATAGGTGATTGTGTGGTTCCACATGTAGGGAACACTTACTCCATCTACAGTGAAGAGACGAGTAGAATGGGCGTAGAGCTGCCCAGGACCAGTCTGAATATAGTCCTCTGTGTAATCCTGAAATGGCAAGATCCAGGCATCAAACACTGAGCACAGCCAACACCACCATGTTCTTCATATTACACCATGTTACAAGCTGTATTCTGAGCAAGAGTTTTATGCTTGATGGCCAAATAAATCGTATTTCACACAACACATCATTTTTTTTACTCTTCTGCTAGTGGCCAGCCCAGCCCTAACCCTTGACACTAGCCCCAGTGACACTTCTCAGTACTATCTTCAGCTAAAGGTAGTACTAAAGATCTTGATACTTTCCCTACAATAACTCTGTGTTTTCAAAGGCAACCGGTGTCAGTTTAATCAGGTGCAAAGTCAGCTCCCTACAGTAAAATACATTTCAGGATTTAGTGTCTGCTGCATTACCAGAGATGAGAGAGGAAAGACATGTTGGGGAGAGCAAGGGGTGGTGCCTCAAGCAGCTTTACCTTCACATTAACATCAGCTACAGACTGGAGCTGCAGCACGTGGCCGCTCACTATGACATCCAGCAGCAGGGCCCCGTCTGAGTCCAAGCCGCGGGCAATGTGAGTCATACGGAGAATCTCACCTGTGGATTTAAGAGCATGTTGATTTATAAACCAGCTCATGGCAGCCACACAGTGTCTGAATACAAATCCTCTGGTCAAATATTTTATACTCATATTTTTATAAAGCCTATTATAATAATTAACCCCAAACTATTTGAAATTACAGCTCTAAAAGCCATATTTAAACCTCAGAAAGCCACAATCGTTCAGAAAATAGTGGTGTAAGCACAAGACTCAAAATTCAGCAGCAATTATGTGCTGCTTTTGAAGCAATGCAATGTCCATCAAGCTTACTGGAGGCAGATGGTATGGGAAGTACAGCAAACTAACCAGTTGCAAACTCCACTTGAGTTTCTCTCTTGAAGACTGCGTCAGTGAGGGTAAACCCATTCATTGCTTCTCCAATCTCCTTTGCAGTTGTCCAGTAAACTGGGCTGAGTATAGAAACAAGCTTTCTCATCACTGGACCTGGAAGAAACATGACAAAAGTTAGAAAGCATTTCTTCCTAACCACGCAACACAGCAGTAGGAGATGAATATGAAGACCTAAAACTAGCATAGCTCTTATGATTTAAATCAGAAAAAAAAGTATGTGTTGGTATATTCAGCAGAATCATTTTACATATATTGATGCACTAGAAGCAAATGCTGAAGATTCCCTTTTCCTCTATGAGAAATTTATATCAGTTTCTTCAGTGAGACCTAATGAAACACAGTGAAAACTAACACGGCACAGAATTCAGCCTGGCTGGAGGAAAAAAAAGGTGATAAAATGTAATAAAGGCCTACCAAGGCTCCGAGGGACGTTTGTAATCTTTGCTTGGATTACTCTAGTTTCAGAGTCAGGGCTGTCTGTCACTGTGGCATTCAGGAAAGCAATTCCAAACTCTATGTCATTAATATTTCCAATGATGCTGCCTTTGGCACGTGAAGGCCCACCTGTATGGGGAAGGGAAGAGGGAAGGACAAGGCCCATGTGAAAACTCATTTGTCTGACATTTTGAGGGACAGAAAATACAAAAATATTGTCCACCATTTAAGAAGTAAGAATATTTCTGCATATATTATTATACTACAGGAGAGCCACAAAGATGATCCAAGGGCTGAAGCACCTCTCCTACAAGGACAGGCTAAGAAAGTTGGGTTTTTTCAGCCTGGAGAAGGAAAGGCTCTGGGGAGATCTTATTGTAAGCCTTCCAGTATCTGAAAAGAGCTTACAATAAGACTGAGGAGGGACTTTTACAAAGGCTTGTAGTGACAGCATGAGAGGCAATGGCTTTAATCTAGAAGAAGGGAGATTTAAATTAGTAATTAGGATGAAGTTCTTCACTCTCAGGGTGATGAGACACCAGAACAAGTTTCCCAGGGAACCTTTGGATGCTCCATCCCTGGTTGTGTTCAAGGCCAGGCTAGATGGGACTTTGAGCAACCTGGTCTAGTGGGAGGTGTCCCTGCCTATGGCAGGGGGTTGGAACTAGATGATCTTTTAAGGTCCCTTCCAACACAAACCATTCTGTGATTCTATGATTACTTGCAAGAATAAAGCTCAGAACCTGCAACCAACAGTTTGAGACATAAGCCTGGTAACACAGGAATCACCTTGTGAACCCACCCCCCTCTGAAAAGCAACAATTATTTAACAGCATCCTCTAGGTTATGTAACAGTTTAACAGGAAGTGTATCCAGCTATGTGGCAGGGGAGATTTAAGCCCCCCCCCCCAAAAAATAAATAAAAAATTACTTGGTCAACTGGCCAACACACAGTAGAGTACCATTTCAACTGTGAGTGCCACAGGCTTTCACTGTGCTGTCACTGCATGCAGGCTGCCAGTTAACTCACCAGGGCATGCCTGGGTGTTACACCTGGATATCTGGGAGGAATCTCCAGCACAAGGACGTCCTCGATGTAAGGGGGCTGGGTTGCTGCACAGGCGGACGCGGGTCTGCTCTCCTCCCCCACATGAAGCAGAGCATGGGCTCCACGTTTGCCACTGCCCCCAGTTTCCATCCACTGAAGAAAGAAAGAATGAAAAAAGTTATTTTTTCATTTGAAATGTGTCAGGATGCATCAGTGATGCTTTTGGGTCATTCCTTCATGATGGAACCAATGTGTTGGAGAAAAGAAATAGGCTGAAGGATGACAAAGCCACCTTAATGGGCAGGTGTCAGTACTCCTCCCCTCAGAAACACACCAACTTTCACATTTTCCTCCTACAAAGACAGTATCTGAGGTTACACTGGTATAAATTTGATAGAAGAGCACAAGAAACCAAACAAAACACCAATCTCACCAGTCAAGAACAGTTCTATCTATCCCAACACTCACAAGAGGTGGCCTCACCAGGGTCTTTGTCAGCAGCACACAGGTTAGCAGAGTGCTGAACGTGGCACAGGTATGCACAGAGTTGGTGCTCCTGGATCTCCCACAGGAGGAGAGTGTGTGAAGGGGTGCACTTAGAGAGGAATTGAATGTTTTAATTATATCAGAATTAATAATAACAATATAATAATCCCTTTCTGGAATGAATTATAGAAAGGTGTTTAGAAATGTGTAGGTGTTTAATATGTCTCTAGCATTGTGGTTTATCTCTTGTAATGCTGATATTGATCCTCAATATGGAAGTTCACGACTGCCTCTTCAATATGTATTGCAAATAAATCACTTATCTGCTTTGACTGTCGTTTTACTTAAAGCATTTGAGCTGAGCCATTTTCCCTACTCCAGGAATACATTGTGAGGGTTCACTGGGAGTTTCCTAAACTCTGTTTACTGTGAAAACCAAGCAGAATTTGTAGGTGTAGGAGAGATTTTCCTATACATTTTCCAGTTTTGAATTACTCCACCTCATTCTGGAAAAATCTAACACGTGAAGAGGGAAACCCTTGTATGGTGACAGTCACTTAAAGAAAAAAGAGTCAGTAGATTATCAGACTGCATGAAATGTAACTAGAGGGACATTCTACACTCCTCTCATCACATGAAGATCTTCCATACGTTACATGCACCCCAAAGTCTTCCAGGGAAAGCTGCAGTGACTGTATCCGCGGGTTGGAGCACTCACCAGGGCATAGCTCAGCGCTGCATCTCTGGATCTGCAGGTCAGGCCCTGCACAGGCCCTCCCGCCGCTGGCAGGGCCAGGGTTGTCACAGCTCCGGTAGCGCCTCATCTGGCCTCCGTTGCACGTTCGACTGCACGTCCCCCAACTACTCCACGGGCCCCAGTTGCCATGAACTGTAAAAACAGGTCAGATTTTATCTGTCTTCCTCTTAATAACAGTCTAATACTGTTAAGGCTTAAAACCAAACAGTCAAGCTAGGAAAATATTCCTATTGGACAGAAACTTTGTAAAAAATTAAACCCCCAGACAACTAAAGATTTAAGACTTGGCTTGTCCAACACTCATGATTTCTCAGAGTGGATTAACCAGCTCCAGAATGCTGTCGTTCATAGGAAAGCATGCAGCAAATATCCACCAAGTAAGTCACACACCAAACCATGGACATTCCCTCTGCAGTACTTTCCAATGGGGCAGTTGTAACTTCGTAGAGGTGCATGACCTTTGACCATCCAGTTGGACATTATGGACCTTTGTGCTCCTAATAGAGAATAGCTAAAATGTCCCAGTCATGCTGACTGGTGAAGAGATGCTTTCACTCTAGCTGGGCAGGCAATGCCATTTGCCTGTGTTCAGACCCCCTGATTTTTGCAGGAACATGTGATTTGTGAAGGGCCTCCTTCCTCTCCTGCATGTGTACAAACCCAGTAAGCAGACAAGCAGCCCAACCCAACTCCCCCCAAAAGCACTTACTCGGACAAGGATCGCTGTTGCAAAAGTCAATTTGGATGTCGTTTCCTTCACACTTGTGCCCCCCAAACTGAGGGGCTGGGTCTGAGCAGTGGCGAGTTCTCTGCCTGCTGCCTCCTCCACAGGACACAGTGCAGGAACTCCAGCTGCTCCACGTGGCCCACTTCCCATCCACTGGTGAGAAAGGCACAGCATGGTACCGTTACAGGCTCTGACATCAGAAATAACAAGGTAAATCGGTGCTATATCAGGGTAAAACTGACTGTAGGATGTTACCAACTCTTTCTGTAGAACATCTCAGCTACACAGGGATTTCTACACAGGAATTTCCAGGAATCAAAGCTGGGGACTGGCTTGACTGGTCTTTTAAATAACCTGCAAGCCTGATCAGGGATCGCTCAGCCCTCAAGCTCATGATTCTGATCAGGCTTACAAGTTAGTCCCTGAAATCACCACACTGGGAGATGGCCAGTACTAGTGTTATCCCAAAGCCCATCTTCACTTGTTCAACCTCCTCTGGTTGCATCTGCACTGTCTGAAGATGTAACCACTACCGTCTTTGCACCCCCTCCTTCCTAACCAACCTGTGATTTACTGGCTCAGCTGTCCATAGGAGTTATTACTAAATTATCTTTCATGATCCAGGTCTATGCAGTTGAGCAGTAGGGTCTTTGATCTTCCAAGACATGGTAACACAAACTGTTATGGGTACATCCATGTGAGCACTTCAGTTGGCAGCTGAGAAGAGACCAATCATAGACTGGTTTGGGTTGGAAGGGACCTTTAAAGGTCACCTAGTCCAACTTCCAGTAACAAACCAGCTGCAAACAAGAGCATCCTCAGCAGCAACACACTGAGATTGATAAATGTGCAACCTCAAGCCCTCTGCTGCTTGACTACAACAAGGTCAGTTCCCTCTTCTACCAGCTGATGGTTACACTGGGGACTCAGAGTGTGCACAACAGAGCATGCAGCCAGAAGGATCTAGTCTGAACAGCTACATGTTCCACTTCATGAAATTTCCCTTTGCTATCCCCGCACTCAGCCAAGTACAGGGGTCTAATTTCAGAAATGTGAATTTTCCTATCCAGTCATGAAGGACTCCTTGAGATGTGGAAGGAGAGGATAAATGAATAACAGCATAGGAAAAATTTACAAGAAATGTTTATAAAACCTGTAATTTAATTGCCAACAAATTAAAATGCTGCTTTTGTACAGTGGCAGGGGAAAGGAGGAGAGATGAGGATAGGAGAAGATATCCCATACATTAGGTCTATAAAGGGATGCTAAAGATAGTGACAATGAAAGGCTGGATAGGAGCTACACTTTGAGAACTGGAAACCTTTTGATAGAAATGAAGTGTAATGTGAAAGGCAGTGACAATCCTGCCATTGTTCCCTGAGTCCAAAGCCTCTTACCCGGGCAGTGCCTCTTGTTGCAAACCTGCATCTGCGCCTCAGAGCCCTCACAGGACGCCCCGTCATGCGAAGGTGGGGGGTTGTTGCAGAGCCTCACTCGCGTCTGGGTCCCCTTCCCGCACGTCTCGCTGCACGGACCCCACGGCAGCCAAGAGCTCCACTCACCATCCACTGCAAAGGCAGCACAGCTATAGAATTTTCAAACTATACAGATATCTCAACGTAGAATTACAGATCCACAGCCCAAGGCAAAAAAAAGCTTAAATGAAATATTCTGAATAAGCCCTTGAAAAAAACCTTCGCCTTGAGCAACAGTTGAAATGGATCAGCAGTTTCCAAAAGAGAGATTCCTTCATTTTTGTTTTCTGAATACATCACTTCATCTCACTACAGCCTTGGAAGAACAGAACTGAACACTTGACCAAACCTGGCTGTTTTCTGGTTCCAACGGTCCCGTGCCAGGCTGCAGTTCTCAGCCAGGAAGGGGCTGGGCTAGCAAAAAACCTGGCACACACCTTCCTTCAGTGGCAACCTGTAAGCAGGAGCCAGAAATGATTTTGTTGCCAAGATCTAGAGAAATTAATCTCAGGCTAGTGGATTAACATTTGGCATCATCATGGTAGTAGAACCAGGGGAAAAGGGAAAAACCAGTATAATAAAAAATGGTAGAGAAGGAAAAGTGCCAGTGGTGAAGGGTTATAAATAAACCACAACCTGAGAAACATGAGAAGCACTAACAAGACAGGAAGGAAACCTGAATATTCAGCTAGTTAGAAGAAAGATGTGGTTGAAAAATTTAAAAAACAGAGGAAAATATACAGATAAGATATTAAATTATTAACTATCAAGTTTTACAGGGCTTTTTAATAGCTGGTCTTTGGTTGTTGTTTTTTTCATTTTAATTGGCTTTGCAGAATAGGTTTAGATTAATGAGTTTTACACTGTGAGAACATAAGGAACAAGTACTGAAAAATAACAAAATACATCATTAAAATTTTTATTGTGGAAAAAAAAAAGATAAATTGCTGAGAATGCTCCTTGCACTTTTGTGACTTCTGTTTCCAAGAACTAGCGCCATGAAATGAATTACAAGCAATTTTTTCATAGACTAAAAATGGGAGGTTAGCTTTGTTGTGATTTAATAATTTGAAACAAGCCAAGAGAATGCGTGTTTGGAGGAAAAAAAGAAGCCTAAATGGAAAACTCCCCTGTGAAACTAATTTTCAAGCACTCTTTCCTTACCTGGGCATGGCCTAATGTTACACATGACTGAATCCACAGCGCTGCCATCACACGGCTTCCCACCGTGCTGGGCTGGTGGGTTACTGCAGGTTCTGGTCCTGGTCCTGTTACCTTGTCCACAGCTCTTCGAACACTCTTCCCATAACCCCCACTCAGACCAGTTGCCATCCACTAAGAAAGAGAAAACCCCACAGTTTGAATAAAAAATTCTTTTTGTGGTTATTTATTGAAATTTCCTCTTCCTTTCCACAAAAGTCGAAATGACTTTTAAAGCTTCTTAGAAAAATTAAGCTCCGTGGCAATCACAGCCCACTGGTGGGGCAGTTAACATAAGGCATATTAAAAACATCAAGTCATTAAAGAAATACCTGGACACGGGTTGTTGTGGCAGCTGCGTACGTCTGTGTCAGGCCCCTGACACCTCCTCCCACCATTGGCTGGAAGAGGGTTGTTGCACTGCCGGACTCGCTCCTGGACACCCTGACCGCACGTCACGCTGCAGGCTCTCCACTCCAGCCAGTCAGAATAGCCCCCGTGCACTGCAACAGTAACACCCGTGCTGGTTGTGAGGGGCCTGCTCTCAGAACTCTCACTGAGACAGCAGAGTGAAAACTCCACCTCATGAGCCATACCTGGAAATGCAACCAGCCTCACAGCTGCATTGCTGCAGGTGTGTCTCCCTACAGCTCAGGGAACACTCCAGCTGCTTTGCAACTGTTATTGCAAATGCTCCTACAAGCTTTTCTTTAGAGGTACAATAAAGTTATGAGGATGGGATCTAGTTTAAGATCCTTTCATTATTATTTATGTCTCTCAGTCCTTCACACTGATTTGTCTGGGACAGCTGGATGAGTGTAACAGAAGGAACAAAAGAACATGAAGAAGAAAGTGGCTGTGTCACTGATGCTTTGGACTAGAATCAACATGCACCTCATGCATCTATGGAAGATGCAATAAAATATCTTATCCATAATATGTGGATAAGATAAAATCTTAATTACATTTATGTCAATTAATGCTGGAACCTACCAGACTGATAAAAGTCCCATGCAGTTCAATAAGAGCATGTGTAGGGTCTTGCACCTGGGCAGGAATAACCCCCTGCACCACTATGGATCAGGGATTGACCTGTTGGAAAGCAGCTCTTTGGAGAAGAAACTGGGAGTCCTGGTGGAAAAGTTCACTATAAGCCAGCAACAGACCTTTGTGGCCAAAATAGTCCCTCCCAACCCCTACCACGGTGCAATTCTTTGTTAGTCATTATTGTGTATTCTGTGCACCTACCCTGGACAGTCAGGGGCACTCTAACCAGCACAGATCCCATCAGATTCCTTGCCACACACTCATATTCAGATGTATCTTCCTTCTGTGCTGCAATGATACGCAAAGAGCCATTGGACAGGACAGTCACCCTCTCATCGCTCACAACAGGATGACCTTGGCGGGACCATCTGATGGTTGGAGGAGGCTCTCCATTTGCCTGGCAGTTCAGCACTGCAGTGGTGCCAGCTTCAATAACTGTCTCTACAGGTTCAACAGTAATGGCTGGAGGACCTGGAAGGGAAAGATTTCTTCAGGCAATAGCACATGGTTACTTTTTCTGTCATTGTATTGAACTGACTAAAAGGTCAGGTCAGAATGAGCTGACCCTATCAGTTTACTTGGATTAAAATTATTTTTGTTCATCTTCCACTGTCAAAATATGGAATCATGGAATGGTTTGGCTTGGAAGGGACCTTTCAAGGTCATTTAGTCTAACACCCCTGCAGGGAACAGGGACATTTGTCTTCCAATGACAGGACGAGAGGCAATGGGTGCAAACTGGAGCACAAGAGGTTTAGGGTCAACACAAGAAAGAACTTTTT
>JAOEGS010005271.1:0-42626 GCA_025447755.1 Corythornis vintsioides
TAAGATTTCCTTTCCACTTCTGTGTCAATATAAATGTTTATATGGAATGCAGGTAATTTCTTTCAAGTCTAGAGCTTCAAAGCAAGAGAAAAAGCAGCTTAACTATGTAGTGCTATTTAGACATATAGAAATATCCAAGGCATATTGTCTTGTCTCTCTTATGCTGGAAGCTTGGCTGGTCTTCAGCATCTGCAGAGTGTCTTCATTGTGTGATCTCCTTTCTGCAGTGCCTCTGCAAGCTCCTCAGAGCCTGCCTTTTTTTTAGCAAGCACCAGTCCTTTTCTGAAAATAACTTTCTTTCCTTGTGCCATCTGCCCTTAGAGGAAAGCAGTTGCCCAGAAGACATTACCATGTGCTTACAATGCCTTAAATCACATGGGAATGACACAGGCCTTAGGTGTAGAGCCTCTCCTTCAGAATATCCATAATCTCAGCCATTCATTCTAAGATTAAAAGATTCTAAATTTCCAAGCCAAATTATTTCATTAGCAGTTATTATTTTCCTACATTTCTCTTTCTAGGATCTTCGGCCATATTTTCAAGTGTATCTCAGCAATTCTGAAAGTTGGAAACCTGTGCTGAAAACTGACTATTAAATGCTCCTTTCAATTAAGCATTCATTATGTTTCCATAATAGGTGTATTTTGAGTGTGTATTCTGAGAATTGTTATAAAATAGTGAAGAGATACTGGCACTTGACCTTGCAACTTCCAGTTCTCAGAATGTTGTGGCTAAACTTTTGTTGTTGTTGTTCAATTTGGTTTATTTAAAAAACCCCAAAACCCCAACAAGCACTTTCAGGTAAATTTATACAGTGAAAACCCCTTAGTTTATTATAGAATATTCTCTCAGTCAAGTATAATAGACAGAGAATGGTAGTTGCTTATTATTATTGAACTTCAAGAGAAATTTTCTGTTAAAGGCATTTAAAAAAAAAGTCTCTACCTGTGCCTGAGCACAATCCCTGCTTTTAAAACGTGGTAGGTTTTTTTGTTGAATGTTTGAAATTGCTCTACATTTATTAGAATGTCTTAGTATGTGTGGAAAAATGCACCTTTAAAGCAATATAAATTGTTAGGGCACTTGACTAATTTCAGGTTAAAAGACAGGGTGACTACATGCTGATATTTCTTACTACCATAAAAAAATCCCACTCACTGAGAGATTCCTCGAGTAAAAATCACAAACCAAAACCCATTCAACAGCAGAAATGTTTGAATCCTAGTATGAAGTGGACTTTCAGCTTTGCAAAAAAAACTCTAATGTCGTGGGAGCAGAACAGTTGCAGCTTTGCCACAGGAGATTTGCATTTGCAGAGGCTCGTGCTGCAGTTTATTCAGGCTCTGCCTTGCACTGCAGGCACTGCAAAGGTTTCTCACCTTCTGCTTCTGCTCCAGCACGCAGTACTGAGGAACTTGATTGCTGAGGGCTTCAGTGGAGCTGCACGTTGTCACAGACTTGTGTTTCCTTTGATAATCCTGTGACACTACATACCACATTAACATACAGTTCCTTTCCTTTTCATGCCTGAGTAGATGCGCCGTCTCGCTCACTAAATAATGTCATCACATCATATTCCCCCCATTGTCAGTGCCTGACTCTGATTTCTATCTGCTGAAGAAAAACATCTTTTTGAAAGCCTTGGTGTTCTGCAGTAGAATAACATATGATAAAATTACCAAATTCCAGCTTTAACATTGCCAGGCCAATTGGAGTGAGAAAGACACTGATCTCTAAAATGAGAGCTGTATATATAACTTGGGAGGGAAACATCTTGCTGCTGCAGGTTGTATTTCATTTCAAGATGCATGTCCATATCACTAGGATATTGTGACTGTATTGTTTTGGCAAACTGATTCAATTGAAAACTGGTGGAAATAAGAGAAGGTAATTTATTTACCAATATTAAAAGAACACAGTGTAAAGAGCACAAAAGTGTATGGAGGAGGAAAGTAAAGACGGAGAATTGGATCCTCTGTTGTTGGAAATAAAATCACTGATTTGGATAAGGTCTGCCTGATTACTTCAGCAGTGGAATGTGCTCTTGAACGGAGATTGTTTAATTTGCTGGCATCATACAGAATAATTGCCTAGGGTATCTCAAAGTATCTCTGTCAAAAATACAGGCATTAGTGAAGAGGCAAAAAGTTTGCATGTTATAGCTTATCTCCTTCATAATATAGATTTTTGCCTCCATGTCTCCAGCTTCTACATCTTTGTCCATCTGTACTGGACATTGTGCTGTATTTCAAGAGTCATTTGCTTCTGAGACATGAAAAATATGCCAGACAGGATTATTGGGATTAGGGTCCCTTTCTTGTTCTAAGTGCATTTATAGGAAGAACCTTTTACATCACTTCAGCGTTTTTTGTTTTTCTTTTCTCCTTTTTCAGAAATACTGACAAGTAGTTTTCTTCTCATTTTACTCTCTTCAGACAAAGACAGTTTTAGGGTTTTTTTGAACAATGGGAAATTTGAACAGAATACTGAGAAGCTTTCTAGGATGGTAACTCAACTCATAAATTCTTTATGACATGAAGGTGCATTATCTGCTTTGTGCCAAAACCAATCATATAGAGGAAAAGGCACCCCAAATCCTATGGCTATCACCTCCTTATTGGGATTTTTTAGATTGTATGTCCTTGTGCAGTGTATGTGCACAGAGTCACTGTTGCAGGACCTTTGCACCTCTTGATTTAACTCTTAAAATTTAAGATTTGTCTCTTAATCTTTATTGCCATGTTAACAGCAAGCTATATTCAGTTTCTCATTAATAATTGCTGACATGTATTCAGCTAATTAGCAAAGCCAAGCTGATAGAGAAAGTCTTTAATTAGTATAGCTAAGCTTTGGAGTGAGTATAGCTTTAACTTATTACCTTTACACATCTCACTATTTCATCATTAATTTTTTTATATCAGTAACTTTCCTTGAAGAGTTTATTGTATTTTTCTCCTAGAGACATGGATGGGCACCTTTCAGTGAACATGCATATCTGATTTTTTTAAAAACCATTATCAGCCGTGCCAAACTTTGAAATCACACAAGAAATTATTCATGACCGTTGGTATCTTAGAGTGAAGAACCTAAGTCTTCATTTTCCTTTAAAATTCTGTTTGTTTGTCCTTGTTTCTTCATTTCTTCCCATTCCTTTGCTCGTTGTTATACTTGTGCTGAATAAGCTCTCTTAAAGCACAGTGTCAGTTCCCAAGATGGGCATTTGGAAATTCTATGGGTTACAAGGCACGAGTAGTTGAAAAGCCAGAGAGATCTGTGAGAACAGTCAGCGTGTCCTGAGGGATGCAATGCCGTCTGCTCTCCTTCATGCCTGTCAGTATGGCTCAGTGACTGGGAACAGAATTATCAGGTGTACTATAGGATGCCTTTTGGACTGCCTCCAGAAGGTTGGCTGCACTGCATGATTAGCTTGGCTCAGAGTTACATGGGCTCCTTGTTTGTGTCCAGATGGGAGAGTGAATACAACATACTCTGATCCTGGCTGTGTCCCTGCTCTGCACAGCTGTCTGACAGATACACGTGTGCTGGAACACTAGAACAATCTCTTCACTAGCATTGGTGTATTCCTTAGAGCTTAATATATTTGTGTATTTACAAAAAAATATCTTTTAGTAATGTAATCGAAGTGCTCTTAATACTCTTCATATTTATATGAAAGTTGTGAAATAAGAAAATACATAAAACTTCCCCAGGGCATCTTGCTTGTGGATTCCTGAACTTACACACGTTGGTGCTTATTGGCATTATTATTTTGCAGTCCATTTGGAATTTCAATTCAGATGGCAGTGCTTACTGAGCTAATGTGATAAGATTTTGCTCAGAGACCTTTTTGTAAACCTACTTACAATCTCGACATGGTTTGGCTACTGTGTCCCCTCAGCTATTATATTTTCACTGGTAACATGAAAAAGCAGCTCTGTTTCTTTGTCTTAGTTATTTGTATTTAAACATTTTCTTCCTTGGTTTTAAAATATTGTTATTCTCCAGAAGTTTGCCTATTTTTGAAATGGGTATTCAAAGTAAACCAGATGGTTCAAGACTGCAGCATATCAACTCCAAGTTTTCTGCATCCCTTTCCTCCTCTTTCTCCCAAGTCTCCAGGTATCCATTACTCTTCAAAATATATATATCTACAGGAGTTTAGTAAGTTTGTTAATTAGCTTCCTTGAACCTCAAAAACCTATCAGCTGGTGCCCATGGTTTGCTGGTAGTGTTTATTTATTTCCCTGTTCTACCTCTAGTACCCACTTCTTTAACTGTTAACAACTCTGTTTACACCTCTATTAATGTAAGCTGTTATTTTTCTTGTGATCTCTGACAGCTTCCCTATAAGATTACTATTAACAGCAGTGATTCCACATCTTATTTGTTACTGTCCTTTTCCATCTGCCTAAATCTCTGACCTTTCTTGTTTCTTTTAAATGGATTGAACACAAATATTTAATTTCTAAATTCTTTAAGATTTAAAAATGTGTATATTAGCTACCTCTGCCTGGCAGAAAAGCACTCTCAGAGCACTTGCACCAGATCCTCTGGTGTGTGAAAAGGTGGTTTAAAAACCCAACAACAAAAGCACCCATAGAGCCAGACTTAGACATACACAATAACTTTGCTAGTCATGGTCTGACCTAACTGCACACTTCTTTATCCAGAACTGTATCTCATGGCTCAGCTACATCACTGGTCTTTAGAGACTCTCACCAAGGCTCAGTGAAACTGAATCTTACCTCAAGCCTCTTGGCCATGTTCCTTTAAAGACAGTGCTACAACTCTCCATCATGTCTTCTTTTTAATCTGTCCAGTGTAAAGTAACCTTAACTTTGCTGTCTCTAGTTATACACTGATGTTCATATTTTCAATCATTCTCTTCCTGCCTTTAACTGCTAGCTTGTGGTACTTCCAATATGACAAGGTGATGTTTAGTATCATCGTTGGCATCTGTGTGTTCTCTCATGCAGTGGTAGAACAATAGTTTCACCCATCCATCAACAACTATTCCAATCTCCATAGCATCTGGGAATATACAGATGATGTGTGACTTACACAGGGACTCAACATTGTCAAATATGTGCTGGTAACTGAAATCAGGTTGATCTTGTTACCAGAGGAAATGTCATGAGGTTGCTCTATCTGTGGATTTCTGTCTTGGTTTGTGTAATTCTACCACGTGCTGTGTAGCCTGTGTCAATAGCAGAGACACATTGGAGTAATGAACAGCTGTAATATAAGTAAGTACATAAGAAAAGAAAAAAAGATAGTAAAAAAAAAGACTATGAAAATTGTCCTTTCAAAGGCAGGAAATCATTTGACAAAGCTGTAGTTGTAGCTCAGCTGTAGTCATTAGACCTAAAAAATAGTTACCTGATAGAGCTCATTAAAGTCATTAGCAAATTTACTCTTAGCATTTTGCAGACAGTATTTCATTACTGAAGCTTTCAGCTTTCACTGTTTGTAGAGATTTATTCTATACAAGTCAATATTTGATCTCAACCAACATTGAAGACGTAGAAAAATAATTCTTACTCCAGTGACATCAACATTATTCTGCATAATGTTATATTCATTTTATCCATAATTAGTGCAACATATTAAAATGTCCTGATGCTTTCCAGTGAGCAATATCCCAGCCAGGAGTCTGGTCCCTGGAAGACAGAGGAAACTATTGCTCTAAAGACTAGTTACACATATGATCTGAAGTAAAGATGCTCAGGGTTGCTTCACTGGCTGGCTTTTGTTTTGGGGGGTTTGTGGGGAGAGGGTAGATATTTTCCAATAATTATATGCTTTCTGGAGGTCTTCACTAAGGATTCATTGATTATTTTTTAGCTTACAACTTCTCCTTGAGCCCCTGAGGAATCATGGTTGTGCTCTGCCTTATAAAGATCCATTTATTCCTCTTGTACAAGATGCTTATGAGAGACATTACTGTAAGCAGGAGAAAAATGTTTTAACCTGATTATATCCAGAGTTGTAATCAGACTCTTTGTGTCTTGATCTGAGCAAAGAAAAAAGATTCCACAGGAGACATTCAGTATTAATGGTTTATTGCATAGCAATAAGTACTTATAAAGAACATATTCTTATTAATGCATCTTGTCTTGAGCAATCTCTTCAGTTACGTAGACTGTGATATATATGACTTAGGATTGGCTTTTAGTAAAGAAGTAATAACAAGCCACTAAATCCTGTGGTATGGGTTTGTTTGTTTTGGTTTGGTTTTTATTTTTAAAAATTATTTATCTAAATCAGGTTATGATAAATCTATGTTTGGAATTAGAATTGAAAGGAGGAAGATATTGCTATCAGAAAAAAACCCAAGACCAAAAACCAAAACAAACCAACAATGCAGTAGGTTTAGAATGACTGAGGCCTTGGTTAAAAATCTAAAACCATACCATGTCTTTTGTCTTTAAACAGGGAAAGTTTGAAATATAATTTCAAAGGATATTTTTGCTGTATATATCACTGATAAAATGAATAATCAGTGAATCTTTCAACCCAGAATGTTACTTAGGGTAATCAAAGGATTTAGATGGAGGAAATGAGACAAACTATTTGGTTTTCCTTTAATCCTTGTAGTTTTGTTAGGATTAATATTAAGATCCTGGATAAAAAAATAAAGCTTATAGCAATGGGATATGATGATCCAGTTTTCATTCATTAAGAGGGTTTCCCTAACTTTAGCTATAAAACAAGTTTAGGCATTGTGTCAGCTCTGTTGGAATCTAATCCCTCCAGCTGAAAAGTTGCTGTGAACATTAATGCAGACCAGCAGATACAGAGCAGTGATGCACTCTGATTGCAATCAGAATCATCAGGTAGAAATTGATGTGCTACAGAATGGAAAAGTATTCAGTAGTAAATCAGATGAGAGGAAGTTTATGATGGCAGTAATGATTAGCTTGATTTTTTACCTCTGATTCTCACAGTAAATCACTGTATTTTACCAGCCAGATATATTTTCAAATATGTACTTCATGTTTGGTTAAATTTAGGATAGAAAGGAATCTTGCTTTGCTTTTAGGGTTTTTTTTTGTGGGTTTCTTTATGTATTTGAAATCTCCCTACACAACCAAATGCTAGAGAAATATGAAGGTAAAGATTAATCAAATGAACGAGAAATATGGTGTTCCTTGTGAAATGAAAGCAGAAATGCTTCTGATGCTTCTGAGTAATTTTGATATTTATAGTTATAAAGCATTACAAGAATACATTGGCATTTCTAAATTGCGAAGGGTTATTGACATAGAATGGAAGGGACAGTGAAACCTGAAAATCATGCTTTTTTTTTTCCAGAAATCCAGATATAGGGGGCAAAATTTCTTAGTGATCATCATTAAAAAAATTATCTGCTTACTGAGAAAAAGGAAAATGACTGCAGAAGAGTAAAACACTGCTGTCTGCTCATGCAGGGAGGTTCACATGGGGTTAGTACCATCAGCTTCCAACTTTCTGCAGCTCATGCCTATTGTGGCACAAGTGACAGTGCACAGTTTCTCATATGCATTGAGACAGCTTTCAATCATTTTTGTTTTAAGCTAATATACCAGGGGAGCTACAATGGCTATGAAGCTGGCAGAAAATAATTTTATATGTCATATAATTTCAATGTCATATCGTCTGGAACTGGGTTAATAAATTCTTAAATTGTGTTAGGATGATTAGTTTGGAGTTACAGGAATAAGTTTTCTATAACAGAGAATTTGCCCTCCTCAGTGGGCAAATTGCCCCTGGTTGGATGGAAAGGAGAAAATGCAATAAGAAGCTCAAGGGTTAAGACAAAGGACAGGGAGGGCACTGTAATCAGTTATGGCCAGGGACTAAAGACAGATTCAACTTGGGGAAACAAAATCAATTTAATTTAAACAAAAAGAATCACCAGTTTATCAATAGAATCAGAGTGTGACAGTGATAAATACAACTGGATCTTAAAAACACCTTCTTCCCACCCCTCCTGTGTTCTGCCCTTCCAAGGGACCAGCAGACTAGTGAGAGGGATTACGTATGCAAGCAGCTTTAATATTTGACAGTGGCCATTTGTGCTGCACTTTTAGGTGAGTGTGGCTTTCTGGTCTTAGTGTTGTCCACATTGCCTTTAGTATTGCTCTGGAAAGTGGGTGCTATGTGCACAGTCACACAACTGTTCTCGTTCTGGGGATGTCTAAACAGGATAATAATTTTCTTTGGCCTTCTCAACCATGGAATGATTACATAGACATAAAAGTTTGGCATAAATTCTTTCAGTGTCTCTTAATTGCATTAGTGTTCAAATACTAAAATTTTGCTACTAGGTAAAGTGAATTACTGGACAGACAGGAATGTCATGAGGTCTCCTTTTCATTTTGTATAATTATACTGATATGAAATATGAATAGCAGCCATTTAAAAAAAAGCTCAAAATAGCCCATACAGAAAAATTCTCCCTTGTAGAAGAAATGTTAGGTAGCAATTATGCATATTTTAAGTCTAATTTTTGTAATGCTGTCTTAGTTATATTTGTTTTTTACCAGAATATATTTGGTAAACAAATAGTGTTGCAGTCACCAAAGGTACTTCTTATAAACCCCAGCAACCCTGCATTTGGCAGCAGTGTTATTGTTACATATATATCACCTATATTAGCCAGGTGGGCAATATGAAAGCCATATTGAAAAAACCTGAATAATTAATCATATTACATAGATATTTTTTTTTAACACACGACAAAGGACTTGATGATGAAATAAAAAGTATTGTGGTTATCGTGGTTCCCTGGGTGGGCAAACAGCCAGCACTAAGATGTTCCTATCATTAGGTAATAGGACTGGACAGAAATTTGCCATCAATTCCAGCCTCAGAGCCCTCTGCCATAGTAGCTACACTGACATTGCTGTGACAGCATTTCATTTTTATTGATTACACCAGTGATGAATTTGGCATGTCCAGTTTAAATGTGATATTTCAGTACATTTTTGAAAACTCAAGTATGTGGTTTGCTTTTTGAGATCATTAATTCAGATAGCTCTGGGCAGCAGGAAATGAACAAAATGAAATTCTACCTGTCAGGAAACACCTTGTGTGCCCTACCTGCAGTGGCCAATTTTGCTTGCACTGATGTGTTGGGTATTTTAGAGCCAAATATCACATCCAGTTTCTTTGTTGTCTTCCATAATCTGAGTTTCTTACGTGTTTCTAGATAATGTCTCATTTTGTGTATACATGGAAAAATAAGATGACAAAATGAGAGAAAAATATATGTGTAAGTTTAAATATGGTTATACATAAAGTTGTAAATACTTTTGTGTTTGAGATCTAAATAGGATTTGTTAAAAGTAGATATCTAAGTACCACATTTTGTGAGGTTAAAATGAAAGGGTTTCTGTTTCATGAGAGCATAATTACACTGAACTTTCTGGGGCTTGGGCTTGGCTGTCACATGAAATCTTGGCTGGGGCAGGTCCAAGGAATTTTTCTTTCAGTAAAAATACTTCCTTTTTCCAACACTTCCACAAAACCATTGTAAATTTTCATAGTTACAAAATGTTTCATGCCAGAATATTAGGCAGTGTAAATCAGCATGAGTTCTATAATTGCAGTGGAACTCCAATGATTTTTACAAGCTGAGGATCTTGTCCCAGAATCTTCAAATAGCAAAATATGCTCACACTACACAATCACAATATACATTTTACTCTTATGAAATAATTGCAAAGACTATAATTTACTGATGCTTTTGAACTATAATTTTCACTAGTTGGCTTTGTCAGGTATTTAATTTAAAACTACAAAACAATTTATCATCCTCTTTGAGCAAATATACATTTGAATAAATTGTTGAAGCTTTTGATTTAATTTGGTACAAAATCTTGTTTGAATTTCCCTGGAGGACAATCTGTTCCTATTGCTTTTGGTGAGCTACTGAATGTTTTTGAAGTTTTTAAATATTGGAGTTCTGTTATATATGGATACAGAATTGTGAACTGGTAGTTTAAAAAAAACTAACACAAACAACTTTGTATTAGTAATTTTGTTCTTAAAGTGTGTGTCAGCACACATAAAATAGTTCAAAAATATTACACACAGAACAGGTCAGCATTTCAAAGCCTACCTGTGATTTTGAGAATGCTAACCTAAACTTTTAAAGAAACATGAAGTGAAAGTCTCACTCCATTAAAATGAATCATGCAATTACAAGAATTACACCTCAATCTGGAATTTACTTTTACACTGTAAATAATATCTGCATTTTTTATCATTTTTTTGTGAGGTCAAAATGAGGCAAAAATAATACAAGTACTTGTTCATAGTTTGGACTATATAACATTAATATGAAAGGCATACAACATGTTACCTACTGGAACATATCAAAAATTACAGAAGCTTGTAACTCTTCAATAGTTACTGAATGCATAAAACAAATTACAGTGCATTCTGAAACTATTCTTAGAGTATTGCCATCAAAAGTGACCTGAAATTTATTATTCTTTGTCAAAACTTGCATTCTTTTAATAAGCTTGTGCAATTACTTATGTATGGTTATAGATTTATCTTTTGGTATTCATTAATGACTTGGAAAGATAGTAATAACTGGTAATAAAAATAGAAAGATGAGGACTGGGTTTTGCCTTAATAATTTCTTAGTTTTGCATGTCTTGAAGCTTTCTTTATTGCTATTTAAAACTACTTAAAAATTGAGACACAGAAGTCAGACTAGATGAAAACAGAATTTTTTGTTTCAATATGGAGAGCAGATTTCATTTAAACCCAGGCAGGCCTGCTCAGGCATGAGGACTGGTATATGGTACAATAGCATTCCATGCTGTGGGACTTAAATTGCTGTTCTGAACGAGATAATTCTGATTCATGCAGCAAGTGGCTCAGCAATACCAGTTTTGCAGGTTACATGACCCTGCTCGCTTTGCTATGAGACTGAAGCAGGATGCCTTGCTAAGGCAGCTGTGCTACACCCAGTACACCTGGTCCTTCCTCAGAAACTGTCCTGGCTACCAACTTGTGACGTGCCTTTATGCTCTTGACACATTCTGAGGGCTCTGTACAGAAAATTTATCTAGTCCCAGTTCCTCTTTTTGGTTCATTTCTATCTTAGGGAAAGCTTTAATTGAATTATTGATAATGTATAGTTGAATCACAGCTGACTTAGCTATCAATGATTTCCTATACTGTTTTTTTCACTTTTCCATCCCTGTCTAGTTCAGGCAAATGGAGACAAAGGAATAGATTCTGTGTTTTTATTCATGTTGAAAAGGGAAGATCTTATAATAATTAACCAAAACTTTCTACTTTGAAAATAATAATAAAAAATGGTCTTTGACCTCATAGGGCTTCAATCCAACTCTAGAACTGAAATCTTAAATTGTAAAATAAATGTACCAGTCTGTATGATTGATACAAATATATTTGATAAAAGCTCTCTCTGTTTATGTATTTTTTCTTGAATTAATTCTGTAAATTTTTATTTCTGTTCTTGATTCATGACAGAATTCATATGAACAGACATTCCATGGCAGATATTAAGATAAAACCAGTTCTCTAGTTATCATTTAGTGTTTAAGTATAGATTCTAATTTCTAATCAGATTAATATAAATTTTCTTGTATATTCTTAATTAAAATCAGTGTAGATATTCCAAGTCTAATGTTGTCCTAAATTTGAAGTAGTTAGTGTAAAGACTGAAGGTTTTATACTTACAGATATACTTCTGTAAAAGAATAAAAAATGCTTCTACAAATACATTAGCAGCAAGAGCAGAATCTTAATCCTTTCTTGGATGGGGTGGAAGGTACTGAGGGAGCTGAGGGAAGCCTTCACCAAGTGATTTTCCATCATTCACCAGCAGTCGTGGCTAACCAGGGGGTCCTAGGTGACTGGATGTTAGTAAATGGGACACCCAAGTAGAACAAGAGCTGGAAGGAGGATTTGGGGAACTGTAAGCTTGTCAGTGTGACCTTGGTGCTAGGGAATGTTATGGAACATCTTGTGTCATCACATGGCACAGACAGGGCAACCAGGCGATCAGGCCCAGTCAACAGGGGTTTATGAAAGGCAAGTCCTGCTTGACTAACCTAATCTCATTATAAGACAGGTGACCCATCTAGTAGATGAAGGAAAGGCTCTGGATGTTGTCTACCTGGACTTCAGTAAAGCCTTTGACACTGTTTCCTACAACATTCTCCTGGAGAAACTAGAAAAACTGGTTAGATGGCCTAGGCCAAAGTGTAATGGCGAATGGAGTTGGTGGTCAGTTAGAAGTAGTGATCTCCAGGGATCAGTATCTGGGCTAGTTCTGTGTAATACTTTCTTCAATGACTTTGATGATGGCATTAAGTGTACCCTCAATAAATTGCAGATTACACCAAGCTGGGTGTATTCTGTTTGAGGGTAGGGAGGCTTTGCAGAGGGATCTGGCCAGGCTGGATTGATGGGTGGAGGCTATGGTAGGAAGTTCAAAAAGGCCAAGTGCTTAGTACTGCCTTTGGGTCAGAAAAACCCCATGCAGTCCTGCAGGCTTGGGGACAAATGTCTGGAAAGCTGCCTGGTGGAAAAGGACCTGAGGGTGTTAATTGGCATCTGTGTGAACAAGCACCAGCAGTGTGCCCAGGTGGCCATGAAGGCCAATGGCATCTGGGCCTGTAGCAGAAGCAGTGTGGCCAGCAGGAGTTCCTGCCTCTTTACTTCTTTACTCAGCAAATTATGTTCTATGATTTTAGCATTTCAGATATGATTGTTTCTATAATAAGCCTTGTCTTTTGTTTTGTTTTGTTTTTTTCTTCAGTTTAAAACTAAGCCTTAGTGAAACTATCAATATGTCTTCATGCTTACATGGATATATACCCTGTCACTCTTCATCCTTTTTCCACCTTACTCTTTACCACCCTCACAAGATACAGGTGAGCAAAGCATTCAAGTGTGTTTGTATGGTAATAAACTTCTTAACAACTAAAGTACTTGAAAGGTGACTGTTTGCATAAGGTCAGCATTATTAATGTGTGTGTGCATGGTCAGGACTGGGTCTTCCTAATCTTTAGACATGTTCTTATAGGCTTACAAATTCATTGCTATCTGACAAAATAATAACATGAAAATTCAGTGGACTTCATGAAAAATTGTATGGAGAGGAGGGATACATCTATATTTTAAGATAGTCTTAAACAGACTGAAATATTGAGTACTTAACATGCTGAGAGTATAAATGCTGTGTGAAAAATACTTTGCAGATCATTTTGCCTTGTCTGTGTTGTATACTTCAGAAGTTTCATTTATTTCAGTCATAATCAGCACTCATAGCTTATAGGATAAAGAAACAGGGACTTTAGCTAGAACAGTTAGTTTCACAGGCTTTTGTAGAAGCTACTGTTAGAGTGGTTACAGCCAAGGATATGTCAGGTTTTCCATTTCCAAGGGTTTATGACCAGACTGTAAAAATGAGCTTTAGGCTGAAACTTGCCAGATAAAGCCTCAGTTCACAACCAAATTGATTTAGAACACACTTTCATAGCTATATTTTCTCTTCTATATTAAAATGGAATGTTTTATTTTAGCTGCTGTAATGAGCTCCACATTTTCTATTTTGTTAAATACAACAGTTCTGAGCTGCTACCTAGAACTCTGTCCTCAATGTATCAGTGGGAACACATTGTAATAAAAGAGGGTGGACTCTTTGTGAGTATCCTATGGAGTAGCACAACACATATGGTATGTTTTTCCTGCTCCTGAGTCTGTGGAGGCTGAAGAGACCCAGGATTAACCCAAAAGATAATGTCAGAATACCCATCTTGGAAACTTAGATAGCTAAGTTGGGTCTTCTTAATCACAGGAGTTATTGGCTCAGCTAATGGATATTGTGACCAAGTCTCTGCTGCTTTTGAATGTATGAGTGTATGTTGTTGGTTTTTGTGTTTCTTTTTTGTTTGTTTTCTTTTGTTTCTAAGTGCACTAATCTCTGTTTAGTCATGCCAAGCTTAGTGCAAAATAGATGCCCCTCAATTAAATCCTAGGTCACATTCTAAACAGATTTTTCCCTAAAGCAACAATCATTTTTTCATCTGTGAAGCAGGCTCGATAAAGAGCAGCTGGTCACCAGGTAAACAACCACTTAATAAATTACCTCTACAAAACTTCACTTCTCAATAGTGCTTGGATACTTTCAGTATTTTTTTGATAACATGGTGATTCCTTATTTTCAAAGGATAGGAATTAAGTGGCTATTAATAATCTGCTATTCATGGATATCTCCATATATGCCTATGAAATCTGTATAGACAGAAAACAAATCACAGTTACTGTACAGGCATGTGTTTTTATATGAGCATCATGAAAGTCAGGCTGTCAGCACTATTGTAGTCCACACAAAATGGAAGTATAGCCTAATATGTCAAGGTGAAAGAAATAAAGAATAAATCTTATGGTGGAAAAGCTATTATATTATATCTTACAAATAGTATGCATTTATACAATTGTCTAGATATGTAATCATTTGATGGACTGATTACACCATTATATTGAACTGGAAAAATAAATGTTCCAACACAGAGAAGGATGTTTCTTTCAGTTCTTTTATATAAATGGAAGCAACAAACACTTTTCTGGAATTGTTTGACACATTTAAATCTTCCATGTGTCTATCTGATGGATTAATTTGTCAAGCATATCATACAGATTGCCCATCTAACCAGCAAGAGAGTTAATTTTACAATGCATCCAAAGCTGTGTGAGAGTAAATCATTATTATATACCTGAAAATCCTGTCATAAGGATACATGTCTAATAGTTCATCTTATTGTTTATTCGATAGTACATACAGTAAAGTCATTCAGGGAATGGCTTTTAAAGCATTACTCAAACAGATCTTATATTCCTTGTTAATGGTACTGCTCTTTTCTTGGAAGTGGTTGTCTGTCATTCCACACATGGCCCTGAAGAGCCTAGTACACCATCTCTTGCTGTAAGTCTTTGTGCCCTTTCTGTAGCATTGGAAATGGGGATCAAACACAGTGGATTTCAATGGTCTTTCCATAAATGGTTGTTAGAAGTTCAGGGGAGAATAGAACCTCATGATATGTTGCTCAAAGGCATGGATGAAACATTTTTTGTACAGAAACAATGCACACGTATGTCTGTATAAGGTTTTTCTATTCTAACACTCATAGTATCTTACAGGGGACTCCAGCAGAAATTACTTTTTGTTAGTTTTCCTTCTACACATTATAGGTATGTAAGTCTTTATCAAGGTTTATTGCCTTGTCTGAGGCAGAAACTATTCAGAGTGGTTCACCATAAAGGGTGATAACCAAAGCTGTCGTGCACTTGTGCTCTGTTGTGGTAATCATATTCTTTTTTGATTATGTCATAATGCTTTGAAAGTACAGGGAGTCATAACCTTTCCAACTAACTTTGAACCAGAGCAGATCTAACAGCCCCATAGATGTACCAGTATGTTCTTTGCTTTACAGAGATGTTCTTGAGTGCTGAAGAGGACCCTGGATGGATGGGAGAAACAGGCTGTGGAGTCTTGTGTGTGTTTTGTATTTTTCCATCAGCATCTGTGTTAAATTTGCTGTACCTATCACAACTCAGAGAACACTGAAGATGTGAGGCTATGCAAAGTGCATATACTTGTGAAGCACAGAAAATAATCATGTCCCTCCTTGCACTTTAACATAATAATGTCCTTTTAAATATTGGTAATATTCTGGGAGGATCTATGCATGTTACAACAACATCAAAAATCTATCATGGTACAACAAGATCTTTAAGTGATTCACATGGCTGAAAAGCAATTGAACTGGATGTCTTGCATCATAAAGTGTTGCATGGTAGGCTGCTGGATGGTACTATAGTTTTATACTTCACTACCTGTGCTCTATGAATAGTACAACATGGTTCTTTCTCTTTTTTTTTTCTTCATTTGGAAGTAGAATTGTGTGTTGTGAGGATAGCTTAACTCAAACATGCAAGTCAAAAAGCCTGTGACAGAGTCTTTTAATGAAGATCACGTGGCCATCAGAGAATAGATGTCTAGTGTAAGCTAATTGTGTAAACTCCATATTTAAAGAAGAACAAAAGAGACAGATTTTCTCTGTCTATGCTAGAAATGCAATGATAGGTGTTCACAAAAGTAGCCTATGTACAGTTTAGACTAACAGACACCTTATTTTATATTTCTGAAACACTGAAAGTTTTGGCTAAGGTCTAGAATTTATCCTTGTTTTTTGGCCCATTATATTTTCCAGAAAGGAAGCAGAATGCTTCCTGTGTTTAATGGGAGATGTGTTTTTATTTCATTGGAAAAAATAATAATAAAGGATGTAACAATATAGGAGACCTTCTTCAAGCATGGATCATAGGTCAGACTGGGGAAGAATGCCTCCTACAGTGGTTACTGCTGGTGGATTCAGTGGTGACTAATCTCAACAGGGACTCTGTATCCTTGGTCTCATACTGAGTAGAATTCCAACTGGCTGAATGAGTTGTTGAAGGGCAAGTGTATATTTTGTAGCTAGATACACAGAAGTGTAAAAAGCCCCCTTTATCTGTATTTGTAGTGTCAACCTAGAAGGGTATATCAAAGGTCTAAGGATATTTTGTATGCAGCATTCTCTTAGAATTTGTAAACTGAACAAGCAATAGAGAAGCAGCACAAAGGTTAATAATGTGTTATGAATACATGAAAGGAAATGGAGAAGGAGCAGCTCAGCAGTTGAACTCTACCCTCATGGCCTTTGCAAAAAGGTGAAAGGTTTCCTAGGACAGAGTGGTCCCAGATACACACTGATATTTTCCAGACTGAGCACCAGAATTCCATCTGTTACACAGAAATAAAGAATACAGTGAGTCACACCTAAAGTGAGAAATTGGAATGATTGAAACAATTTTGCCATAGCTAATCTCCTAACCTTATATTTCTATTTCATATCCTGCATTTTCTTAAAATAGAGACCCCCAAATGGAAAGAGTGCTTAAGACTGACCAAATTCAGATATCAAAAGATTTTTCATAACCCTTCATTGTCCTTTCATTTGCTAATATGGCTTATTCTTTGGAATGTAAAAGCCGTGGCAGTATGTACATTCCCTGTGGAGGGAGAATTAACTTACAGGCTCTTTGGTGTCTTTAAAGTGTCAAGATAATCCTAAGGAACAAGCTCAAAAATCAGTTTTATTATGACTACCTTAAGATGCTTTGCCTTTCACAATAAGAAGACTCATATCTGATATTGTTTCTTTTCCTGCAGCTTTGTCTCATTCTGCATTCCCCATTTTACAGAAACTCTAATGATGTGTCATCAGGGAGATGGACCAGTTAAACTGCACCACTAATGTTATTTTCTAACTTGGCTTTAAAATGATTGTCTTTTCAATCAGAGACTTCCTATGTACATTGGGCCAGTAATCTTATTTTCATATTCCACAAGTTTATACTAGGAACTCTGAAACTCCTGCAACAAATGCAATCAGACAGGTAATGGTATTTAACCTCATAGTATGTTTCTGCCTGAGCTACATTTGACAAACATTTTGCACAAAAGCAAGTTTAACCAGATACCTTTGAAATTCCTGAGCCGAATAAAAATTGAATGCATCACTGTTTATTTCCCTTCAAATTAACATAAAGCAGATAGGTCAGATCAGACCAAAACTGGCCATTTAGTCCAATATATTGTCAGCAGCAGTGGTAAATACTGATTCTCAGTCTTTACTGAAAGTAAGTGATCACAATTGGGTAAGTGAATTAAGGCTTTGAGGAGTCAAAGCTTGTCAAAATGCTCTCTCTGAAACTAGTCACTTTTCAGAAGCTCACCAAGTCAGAGGCAGTGTCTTTGCATTTAATAATAGTTCATAGGCTAATTAATGTAAGAAAAATCTTCAGCATCTACACATCTTGCAGTGAGGAGTGCAAGAGCTTATGTACATGAAAAAAAAAACCAACTTTTTTTTTGTTTTTCTTTTACTCTGTTACTTGCTGATTTTACTGTAAGAGACAGTGAACAAAATTTCCCTATTCACCATACCAATGCTATGAACATTTGGTTGTCTCCAACACTGAAAAGTCCTACATTTCAGTTGCTCTTTGCATGGAGTTCTTTCCCTACTTTGAATCAACCTTGCTTTTCTGCAGTTTTTTTCCACAACAGGAAAAAACCACAAGGTGTAGTGCACAATGGCAGACTGCTCTTTGTTTTCTGTTCCTTTCCTAGTAATACCTGGTGTTCTGTTTCCTTTATCAGCTGCTTCTGAGCTGTTGCTTAATGTTTTCATAGAATCACCTAGTATCACCCCAAGTTTTCATTTCCAACTGGGCATATCACAACAGTATATATTGAAAGCTGGGATTGTTTTAGCCTACGTGTGTTACTTTGCATTTATCTATATTTTGTCTCATATGACATTTTGTTCTCTAGTGAAGTCAGTGTTGTAAGGGTTCCCTGTGGTAATCCACAGTTGGTTTCTGTGAATTCTCTCCTGACTCATTATGCATCCCTCTCTCACCTGTCCAGAACAAATCACAAAGCCCAGGGCCTCTCACAGATCATGTTCAGGGGTAATCTACCCCTAAAATGAAAGTAGAAAATATTTCCTGCTCTCTGTTTTATGCTTTGGTAGGTTCCTTACAGTTGAAGAAAGTGCCATGTAAAATGTTTAATGTTTTAATTATCCTGAAACCAACTGTTTTCATTGCCCAAAATGGTTAATTCATTTGAGGTTGGAGGAATATGGTATGTTAAAGAGTTTAATATTGTTACAGGCTTTTTATAAATGAATATTTATTGTGGGTGTTTAAATATTTTATACTAGATTAAAGTTTTTGCCTGCAGTAACATTTTAGCATAACAAAATCCACATTGTTTGCAGTTAAATTTTGGGGATTTTCCAACATTCACTATGAGTACTGCATGAGGCCACAGTTCACTGTCATGTAGACATAAAACATACACTTTTTTTTTTTTTTAATTTTACAGACTGTCCTAGATCAAACTGCAACAGTCAAGCTTGCTACTTCAGGCAAAACTCCCTCAGACAGATGGAGAAACCCACCCAGACAGCACAAAGAAGAATTAACATTCAGGTATTCACATGTCTTTGTTTCATTAATGATTTAATTCTTTGTTTCATTCTTGTTCCATCATAAGCTATTACTCCAGTGTTGACTCTGATTTCTCATTTCAAGAAAATCCTGTGGCACTTCTCAGAATAATACAGATCCCCCCTCATTTCCAAACTTCCTTAACCAGATCTGGCAATTTTACCAAGAGGCTACTTGACTTGTGTCATGAAACACTGAGTAAAAGGGAAGAAATTCTTCATTAGGCCTAGATCACAATGTAATGCAAAAAATGCAATTGATTAGCAGTTTAAAAATCAGAACTTCAGATACTTTGTGTGATTTCAAGAGCCTCAAAATTAAGTGTAATTAAAAGACAAAGGCTTGGATATTTACAAAAAATACATATTTTTTTTTGGATAATCATGTAACTAATATGCACATCCAAAATTCTGTAATTCACATGTCAGATTTGCCAGCATGGGATTCCTAGCTTCTGTTTCTTGTCTTGTGGCTTTCAGGTTTTACTCACAGCCACAATTTTTTTTTGACCAGTCTCATATTTTAAGAGCACCACTGCCTTCCCAGCCATTCATCCACGGGATTGCATTTTTTGGTAGAAACACTTAATTGCAAGCTTTCCAACCATTTCTTCAGTGAGCACTATTTATGGAAGGGTTAGGGCTTTAGTTTGAGTATATGATTAATAACAGCATATATATATATATATATAAATATATATATATATAAAATAAAGGAAAAATTTAATGTATACAAACAATCCCAATCCCCTGAGTGTTTAAGCATAAATCAGGTGAAAAAGGTACTTGTGTTGTTTCTCTGACTCAATAATAGCCTGTAATAACAGAGTGGGATCTGTCAAAGCAACAACAAAGCCAAGACAAAAAAAAACAAACCCCAAAAAAGCAAAGTCCAAAACTACAAACCCAGGTTTTTGTTTGAGTAAAATTCAGAGATTAGTATAGACCAGGTTGTTCAAGCACAATTTTTCATGTATTTAAATAACATTAGATTCTTGTAAATGCCTGGCAATCTGGTGAATTTCCTTGTCAGAAATATATTTTGACACAGGATTGTCAGTTTAATCTCTGGGCAGAAATTTCTTTTAAGATATTGCCAAGTTTATGCAAGCATAGGAAATTAGCACTTTCCAAGGAAATCTTTTTAGAGGAAATCTTTTTAGCATAAATAATTTCCTCTCTTTAGAGGAAATCTTTTTAGTAGAATGTTTTAGAAGAAATATTTTAAATTTGAGACCAAGCACTTAATTTCTAGGGGCTGAATCTTTTGTTTGTGAGTTATGATGTAATGGTATTCAGCAGTGGTGCCACTAAAGCAATGCAAAATTAAAGAGAGTTTCAAAATCTGATTCTCTTCTATGCAAAACAATTGAAATTGTGCAGATGGCTTCTGAAATCTAGTTTTAAATATGATAATTACCTTACAAAGTCAATGATTTATAACTAATGACTTGAATAGTACTAACACCTGGGGAAGCACATTCATAAAGAACATATGTATTTCATTCACATCTTGAGTTTTCTCCATAGAAGCTTTCTTCAGGCTCTTCCCATTTGCAAGCTCTATTCATGAGTTGCATTTCTAATACCAGTGAAGCTGAAAAGCATAAATAAATGCTTGAATTTAGTGACACCAGCATTTTGATGTTAAATCAAGATGGTCTTGGATTTTGGTCAATTATTTAAACCTGAGGTCATATGTTAGACATAATTAGGTTTCTAACTGGAGATTCAAATTTGGTTAGTGCATCTGAATGTGTAATTAAGATGATTGTTCTGCAATACATATTTTTATTTTTACTATAAATCCAATTACTTAGAGACAACTGATTCTGCATGTAATCATTTAACAAGAACTTTAGCAATATGTATTTTAAAAAGCTGAAGAAACATTAAGGTATTTTTACATTGCTAATGGTAAATTTTCCACTGATTATTAGAAGGCTCAGAAACAGCATATGCAGAGTAAGTTTTAATGAATAAAAGATAGGCATTTATGAAAAGTTCCTTTTAATTTTACTTGTGATCCAGCCTTAGTATTGCTGTGGATTTCTTTGTCTTTTTTTTCCAAGTTCCTCTGTGAGATCTGTTGAAGAAAATAATTTTCACTTCCATCTTAAGAGTGTCTGGTAGCAAAGGCCAATTATAGAGGTCATGAGTTTAAGGCACAAGTTAAATCTTCCACTAGTAGAATGGAAAAGTCCATTCCTGATTTAAAGGTGAAATGTAAATGTTAGCATTGTCAAGAGGATACTTTTTCCTTAGATGGCTGTGATGTTCCAGAAAATTCTCAATTTTATTTCAACAAACACACATGCAAAGTGCACTTAGGAAAGTAATTGCTCTCTGGATAATGGTCACACCTTACATAGAACAAGTTCTCTTTCATTGAGTTTGGGCTGTAGTTTAATAGTTTCAGCTTCTAGTTTACACAGCCTAATTTAGATCTATATAATGTCTCAACAGAGGAAAAATGTGTGCATATTTCCTACTAATCATTCTTATTATTTTCTCCATGACAGAATTTAACAACATCTTCATTTAAATGCCAGTTTTTTTTTCCAGTTAACTGCAGAAATAATACAACATTTGAAGTTCTGCTATGAAAAATAATAGCAGAATTCATGCAGTCATTCAAATCAGTAACATTCCAAGACAGCACTAGGAGATATATAGAAAAAGTGAGTAGACAGTGAGAAAAAACCCTGCTGGCTTATTGCAGAACTATCACTCCTGATTTGCTGAAGACAGATTAAAGTTTTGGGGGTTTATTTATTTATTTTTAAAGTGTAGTGGATCAGATGAGACAGGTAATAGAGTTAACTCTGTTTCTGAAACTATTAATGTATTATCAGTGGAAAATGTACCATTAACAAGGTAAAATTACCATAATATTTTCTCAGCTTTTTAAAATACATATTATTAAAGTTTTTGTTAAATGGTTTAGGGTCAGGGCAGCCCCCAGACCGATGACAGATGCTCTACTTCTAGTCCCTACTTCTATGCATCTACTTCTCAGTTTTCATGTATCACTAATAAATTGGAAGACTAATTAATCAAATATTGCTGCAATATTATTAGCTAATTTACCAAGCAAGTTGGTTTTGAACTCTTGTGTGACTTAGCCTGTGGCTGTGTCAGATTATACTGTATAAATTATGTACTGAAATGTATTTTGACTGGCAGAATGCTTTAGTGTAGATCAGAACCCTAGAAATCCATGTAAGCTGCTGATAATATCACCCTAGAAAATCTGACACATTTCTTATCCAGAATAATTATTCTCTTTCATGCAAGATAAAATTTTACAAATATAAAAAGTCAAGATCTTACTTATAAAATTGTTTTGGGTTACATATGCTTAGTTTCATCTAATTGTGGTGCCATTTAAAAAAGAGGAGCTTTTAGGTAAGAAGCTGGTGAAAGGAATGGACAAATTATAATAATTAGTTTAAATATCAAGGTTCAGATGTAGATTTTGAACATCCCAGTAGGAAGGGGATGAAAATTTGTTTCTTAGTCTGGACTAAAGAATATTTTAAAAAGAGATTCATTGTAATTCTTGAATAATATGCAGTATCTCTGAACAGGGAGGAAACAATGATCAATAAAATATGAGGGGTACTCTGCACTGGGGTATCTGGTTACTGTTATATGCAATTTATGACCAATGTATGTAGGCATAGTTGTGAAACAAAATGACATAATTAGATAGCAGATGATAGAAAGTGTTCAAACCAGCATACAGTTTTAATTATATTTAGAGACTTAATCAGGCAAAACTTCCTTTATCATGTATAATATTTGAGAGGATGTCTTCATCAATCATCAAGTCTAAATTATCTCCTTATCTTGGAAATATTTCCACTAGAATGAGGGCCAGCACTGCTGTAGTTATTTCCAGAGCTCCACAGTTGAGAGGTGCAAAGTATAGACATCAGATTTCACCTAGACTTGTCCATGGTTTAATGGTCTTATGCTTAAGTAAGACATAAAGTTTAATGGTGGTGGTTGTATTTAAGGCCAGCAACAGACTTTATATGCTTTTCTGGACCAAGACTATTAATGCCATCACTGAAATATCTGAACAGGGTGAGGAAATAAACAAAATAGCATTTTGTTCAGGCAGGTTGCTATTTATATTACCATTCTACTGACCCAAGGACAAGGAAGGAGGAGACTGAAAATCATTTTTCTTCTACTTTCAGAAAGAGGCATGATGCTTTGCTCCATAAGTAGTTCCAGCTGAACCATGGGGGAGCATGCTCTAGCTTTGGCTGGAAACAGCTTTCTGAAAAATCACATAGGAAGTTTGTATCAGATCCTAAACCCTCATTGTCTGACTCTTAGCCAGTGCTTTAACTACAAGACCATCTGAACTGCCTTAGTTTCCAGTCTCATTTTCCAGAAGGTTACTACTTTTTTCCTTCCCTTATGCTGTGTGAGTTTCAATAATTATATTAAGAAGCAGTAAGTACATGTTTAAGGGGAGGGGAAGGAGGATGGTAAAAAAAAAATCTATGAATTAGTTACAGTGTATTAAAGGCTTGGGCTTTTAAGATTGAAAGTTCCTCAACAAACTTCTGAAATAGTCTTATTTTTTATTCACAAAGTTTTTATTTTTAAGCTGTTAGTTGTAAAATGGGCAGATGAAATCCATTGCCATAGCAAAGTGCATAGATTTTGAAGAGTCAAATTCAAACAACATGATCTACTTCTCTGAGATTGAGTGCCATCATAAAATTAATAAACAGGTATATTTTTTGTAAATAATGATGGGTTCAGTTAAGCACTCACTACCCTGTTTGGTGGGGTGCTGACAGAGTCCTTTATATATAGGTGTAGTCCAGTACTTGATACCTGAAAATTCTTTATATTGTAAGCAGAAATGTAACAAGAGGATAGTTTGTGACTTAATGAGTGGTGCTAATTCCAGGATCTTATTGGAGAATCTAAATTGCAAGAGGTTGCTTCATGCATTCCTCACTGACAGTAAATATGCTAGCCAGGAATGAAGCATCTGGCTACTCATCTATCCTGTTAGCTACTGAATACAGCCAATTGCAGCAACCACCAATCCCAATAACATATTGCAGGTTTGCAACTTGATTAAATCCAGTTACCAGTGAAACCATATAGCAAAACTGAACACATTTCTCCTCAGGATATGAGTCACAGTTATCAGGGAAATCGAAGCTAAGCAAGGATCTGTGCTACTGACTCAGCTGCTCCAATATTCAAAGGTTTTCACACTTTCATTGTAAAGATATTATCATGAAAGATCCTATCCCAAAAGATCATATATTTCACATAGGTGAAAAATCAGTTCAGTAAGCAGTAAACAGAGGAAAGTATACTCTTTCAGTGTGCACTATGATCAACTAGAAAGTGATGACTGAGGGTAAGAAGTAGGAGTTCCATTTCAATTTTACAGGATATCTGTCAGGCAGACCATGCCCACATCAGAATCAGAACCTGACTGTGATAAGCACACATCTACAACCCACACAAGGTCCTTGACAAACTGTGCAGCATGGAAAGTTTTACAAGTTTGCTTGTGTTTTCTTGAGTCCAGATTACCTGGCATTGCTGTAATGGTGCAGCTCAGTACGTCTCTCACTTTGACTGGAAAGTGTTGTAATGGAGGAGCATGCTGCCAGCTAACAGCTCATGCTTTCCTCTACTTTCCTTCTACAATGACACCTGGCCAAGTTAAGCTGAAATGGTTTTATGAGCATGGCCCACAGTACTTCCCCCAGCAATGAGGAGCTCACCTTGCCAAGAGGGCCTCTTGCTGTGTACCTTTCCAAATTTAGGCAGATTTGTGTCTGTTATCTAAGCTGCAAAAGGAGCTGAGCATATCAGAAGGCTAGAGACTCAGTTTCCATCTGAGACTAACAAGAATTTATTTTATGGATAATCTTACAAAGATTCCTCAAAGCTATTTCCCAAAGGAAATTAAATTCTAAAGATTAACTGAGAAGCATAAGCAAACCTGCATTCTTTTATGGTTTCTTTTAGGTTTTACTTTGTTCAGATAAGACATCTGCTTAACTCCCTTCTTGTTAGATCATGACGTTCAATTTTTTTTTTTTTTTTTAATGTTATCCATCATGAAAAAGAATTCTCAATTTGGTAGCACACCACGGGTGTTCTCACTTGTGCCAAATGTTCTGTGCTACCAAAGCCAGTCATAACATGACATTATTGCTAATGGAAACGGTGGTTTATGTCTGTTCAAAACAATATTACTTTTTATCTGGCCACAATGACACATCTGTTGTATGCCTTGATTTAACAGCAGAAGCATTATTTTATATTGAATTTTCAATTCTGCTATTTTATCTTGTTTCTCCTCTGTATTGTTCATGTAACAAACCTCCTCTTCTTTGAGTAAAACCTCTTTTGTGTTTAGTCAGGAGGGTGTACTAGCAAGCTGTCTTTCCACTGGCAGAATCAAATACTGTTATATGCCATAAAATTACAATCAAGTATCATCTGAGAAGACAGATTTTCTCTGCTATCCAGAGAATCGAAGGGATAACTGTTCTCTTGCTCATAAGAAAAAAAAAATTAACAAAGAAACTTTTGTATGTTAACTCAGGAGACCTTCTTTACTTTTGAAGACATAATATGCTGTAATTATTTTACAAATTATCAAATTATTTTACAAATGTTACAAATTACCAATTCTGTGAATTGTTCAGGTGGCCATGTTTTGAACCCCAGGACAGAAGAGCTGTTTGTAGGTTGGTTTGTTTATAGTCTCATAATTAGGGCTGTTTGCTGCTTTTGCAGATTAAAGTCTGCAATTGTTATGTAAGCTAGTTTCAGATTGTTGATACAACCACAGTATTTGTAAAGCTGTGTGAGGACCTAAACAAAGTTAGTTTAGAAATCCAAAATATTGACTGAAATTATCATTAGGGTTTTTTTTGTCACCACCCTGTATTTATGCATAGAATGCAAACAAACAAGACAGAGAGCAAGGAGTAAGAGCAACCAAATAGCTAATAATTCAAGCTAATATATCTGTTTCCATTTCTCCTTTCCTTTACCAGCTCCAGTTAACTAAAATGGAGGCAACCCATTCTCACTTCCAGACATAAAAACAGGAAAAGGAAATGAAAGGAATAGAACAGGGTATGGTGAAGATTAATAATTAGTTACCAGAAAGCATCATTTCCATATGTTTCTCAAACCAACAAGGGTGTATATGAGTGTAACAGAATGTATTCTGGGCTAAAATCTCCAGCTCCAAGTTTTGAAATCAGGTCACCTAAATGCCTTTGCTGCTGTTATGAAAAGGTCTGTCTGCTATCTAATAAGAACGAGGTATTAAAAAATAATTCTTGCTCATTGTTGCAGCATTCACTGTGGGCATTGATTTTCTCATAATCAGCCACAAGAAACTGTGCAACTATTGTTGTTTAAAAATTAATTCTGCACTTTACATTTTTAAAGTGATGCATGACAAAGGCTGTTAAGTTCAAGCATGAAATAGTACTGTCATTTTATCCATATTCTTCATTTTCCTTTGTTGAATGATGTTTCCTAAGGCAGATTAAAAGCTGCATGATAGTCTTTTAAATGCTGTTACCTATTGTTTTGAAGGGTAATGTTATTTGAAGTGGTCTGAAGATGATTTTGCTTTTCAAGTCTAAAATACTTCTTTCCAGACCAAGGAAGACGTAAGCACATATAAAAGATAAGACAAAAACTCCCAGGAAATACAGTGGTCTGTTGTTTATTCTTATGCAGACCTCACCTCTGGAGGACATCAGCTCAGTCCAGAGGCTCATTAGCTACTCCGAGATCTGTTGTACGTGTATGAACATCAGACATTGTTATTGTCTGCTTTCTGGATCTCAGGCTCATGAGAATGGTGTAGGAGATGTAATACCTAGTTAAGCTGAGCCCCAGTTGCTGAGTGAGGCAGGTGCCCTGTTGACAGAGGACACAAAGAGTGCAGCATTACTGAATGCCTTCTTGGCCTCTGTCTATACTGCTAGAGACTGTCCTCAGGAGCTCCTGACACCTGAGGCACCAGAGGATAGCATGAGAAGGGAGTCTTCCCTGGTTGATGAGGACTGGGCTAAAGAGCAGTTGAGTCATCTGGACATCTGTAAATCCATGGGTCCCGATGGCATGCACCCGTGGGTGCTGAGGGAGCTGGCACAGGTCATTGCCAGACCACTCTCCACCATCTTCAGTAAGTCATGGCAGATAGGAGTGGTGCCTGGGGACTGGAGGAGGGCAAACATCACTCCAGTCTTCAAAAGGGGTAAGGAGGAGGACCCAAGCAACTATAGACCTGTCAGCCTCACCTCCATTCCTGGAAAGGTAATGGAGCAACTTATCCTCAGCACTTTCCTTAGGCGTATCAAGGACAAGGGGGTCATTAGGAGCAGTCAACAAGGTTTTACCAAGGGGTTTTCAAATTACATGTGAAACCTGTGGAGAACTGTTTCCTTCTCTCTCCTACCTGACCCACAATTCCATTCCTAATCAGATGTTAAAATAACCTAGGATCTTAAGCAATAGTAGTAAGATGACTGACACAGGCTGATTTGTTTCAGACCTGATATGACTGCAAGAATGATTGGTGACAGCTGTTCTCAGGTGACTTTTTTTTTTTTTTTAATATTTTTTTTTCTTCAGTAAATTCATGTCTGTGTTTATTAGCAGCCATGAATATTCAATCAGAAATTACTCTGGTCAAATTATAATAATAAAAAGACAAAACAAACAAAAAAATGCATACATAAGTTTTAACTTATTTTAATGCTATCCTGTCACCTTTAACATAAAGAAACCATCTTCAGCAGTGTTGCTAATTGACTTTCATAAAAACATTTCATGCGTAAAATGAAGGCAGCCTTATTTACTTGCAGCTGAATAACAGCTTAAAAATATCAGAAAGAACTGGCTTGGCAAGATAACCACATACAGTCTAGTGAAGAATATGAGAGAAGAATAATGGGGATGTAAGAAATACTCAGAGATCTCCCTTTAAAAAAAACAAATAAAACAATAAAACAGCTGGAACAGAACAGTGACATTATGCACCTGTCTAGGTCTGATTATGAAGAAATTGAGATCTGTTTTAAATTATTAAAGAACAGTCAGGATGAAATTCCATTTCAGTTCCAAAGGAAGAAGGGATTTACACTTTATTCTCTCCAGCCTACTGAATGATGCAGAGGTTTGTAGAAATGTCCATGAGAGGCATAAAATAGTTTACTTGTAAATTTAGGAATTAATTTCCTAGTTATATTTTTCTGCCTTCTTCTGTCCCTATCAAATAACTGCAAACAGTTTTTATTATTGCCAAGTGGTTACTGCTGACTATAGTAAGCCTTATTTTAAGACAAACAGTTTCCATAGAAATCAAGAACTTTAAGAATCAGTACTTTTTGATCAAAGACTACAGACTGATTCATTCAATTCTAACTGCAGCTCAAAAGTTAAGTGGTCTTTGATATTTATATCTATATCTGCTATACGTAAGGGTAATGACTCTTCAATTCATCACACAGTGTAAAGTGAAAAGTAAATCCAGTGTGTTGTCTTAAATGAGCACTGGCTCCGTCTCTACTCAAGGAAGTTATACTCATTAGTAAATGAGATTAGTGTTTTAAGAAAAACTGATCATTTCCTTTTCTAAGTATGGGATGGCATTGGTTAAAAGAAGCACTGTCAATCTTATTTCCAATTAGCTTAAGCCCTATAAACATTTACTGAAGGCCCTGCTAAATCTGCTTAAATTCAGAGACTGTTCACCATTTACCAGCTGGTAGTTCCTGTCTGGAGATTTAGCAACAGATATCTTTGGGATGGGGAAAAAGCGGTTTAGAGATGAATAATGAAGAGAGACTAAATCCCCATTAGCTAAGGCTGAAAGCAGAGTAACAAATGGGATATTTAATAGTCCCTGGTTAGGCAAAGAGCAACAAGCAATAGATCCTAGTGCACGTGAAGAACAGCAGAGAACTGTGTATTCCTACTTGCTTTGAGCCTCCCGTGCTTTCAGTTACATTTTACAGTCGACAAAACCTCTTCTACTTCACCAAACAAATAAATATTTAGTTTATGGAGTTACATCAAAGAATGACAGTCTGGATTTTCATAAACCAGATGTGTTTACTGAGTTTCACAGTCATAAAAAAGTAGTTATCATCCTGAAATGGCAAAGGAGAGTTCAAGTAATATGATCATGCTGGAACAAAAAGTATTAAAAAAGGTGAGTCCTTGTATTTCCTCTCATATTCACCACACTGCCTGTGAAAGAAATCAGTGAGGCATGTGCCAGCCTCTGTTTTTCTTTGAGAATAAATTAAAATACATAGTGAAGGCAATAGGAATTCACTAGCTCTGGTAAGCCTTGTGTCAAATCCATTCTGCTTTTGCTGTAACAAATTCCTCTAGCCATTCTCTTGGGCAGAACAACTTCCCTGGGTGACAAAAAGCATGAACCATCCTTTGAGATGAGTCTCCTCTGACATATGCCACACTGGAAAGCTGAGTAATAGGCTTAGGAGTCAAACTTAACTCCATTCAAGTCATCATGTCTTGCTAAGCATTTAGACCTCTGCTCGGGATGTTGGGCTTTTTTAAGCATCAATGCCACATTTACTTAGCTATTTCAAAAATCTATGGATATGTTTCCTATAACTTTGCATCTTCAAAGCAAAATCAGTCTGATTAAAACAATCTGTAGATATATATGCTAAAAGAAGAGGCTCGTTGTTGTACTGTAGTGGGTTTCATATTGCTGAGATAAGTAACAAAATGAAATACCATCTTGTTTTCTGATTCTCCTGTCTAGACACATTTTATATAGTGGGCAATTTTGAATTATGAGACTAGAGCTCTGCTGAGGTTTTATGCTGACATCATAAGCCATACAACTGAAGCTCAAGTGGTTCCTGTTGTCATTAGAATCCCAAGACAACTGTATAAACCTACATAATTCACAGTGTGCCTGTTTGTTTTATATAATAATACTCAGTCTGGCTTCCTGATTCAGTTCCTTCTTATTCCCACTGAGGCCATCTTTCCCATCCTCCAAATAGCTTCTTGATAGCACAATTGCAGCAGCAGTTTGTTATAAAATAAAAGGTGTTTTTTAATTGACAGGTTTCTTTACTGAAGGCAAAGAATGAGCATTCTTGAGAGGGAAATACAGAAGTGAATATGTCACTGGAGGTAAAGGAGATGAATTTTAGGTTGAAACACTATTCATCAAAAATGAGTCAACATTGGGGTTGTTAAAGCAGGAGGAGGAACAAGCCTCTTGGATGAAAATATAGATCAAGCTGAACTGCTGGTCTGAAAGGTATTCCTTTTAAGAGGCTTAAATTATTTGAAAAAGAGGCAAGTTATTTTCTTGTTAAACAATAAATGGATCTGGAAATAAATAATCCTAATTTGGGGTTTGTCATTACAAGCTCTTTTTAAGTTCAAAGTATTTTAAATGGCAAGCCATGCTTTTTATTTATTTTTTTTTTAATTTGTGAGCTGGTGTTAGAAAGAACAATTCCTCCAGAATGTACTCAGACCCTCCTGACCAAATTTCTCTATAACAGGAGCTTTAGTGATAAGTTCATGCTAAAAGAAAATGCTAGTTGGAGGTTATATCAAAATTGAAGTTTGGAGAATTTTAAATACTAGCTAGTGTTTCTTTTTTCCCATCCATGAATAAAATCCAATTGCCAAAACTCCACAGCATTAGGTAACAAAACCGTGTCACTTTTTGAGTCTTAGATATGGTTCTTATGCATTTTGGAGCAAGGAAGAGAGTGTCTGAAAACATGAAAATCAAGAGATAAGCTGGTACAAGCCCATACAGATGTTAGGATGGGCTACTTAAATGGCTTAAGAATATCCAGTGAAAATTTCAGTAATGTGTGTGGCCTCCTACTAGTACTCTTAAAAAATGGAATGAATAATGTGTTGCAGATCTTCTATGATTTCACCCTAACAAAAGATTTTTTTCATTAAGAAAAAAACCCTATACAAACAAAAATCAGTATAGCTCGTGTCCTTCACAGATGCTGTTTTAGTAGATCAGATTATTTTTAGAAGATAACTGGGGATTTTGTGCTTTCAAACACATTGGCCATTATAAGAACCCTTTAGAATTCCTTCTTTTAAAGATACTATATCTTTATAGTATCTTTAGTGTTTGTTTAAAATGTTTTTCCTTTGAAAGAGAATTTTGGCTGATTCTATAAATTATTTTTTAGTTAAATTACTATGCTTAGATTGTTGTGAAATTCATAGCTTCTCCTCTCAGCAGTGATATGACACAAAGGAAAGATCAGTAGAGAAAAAAAGTGAAGAGTCTTTTTCATCAAATGGCACCAGAGGATCTTTCTTCAGGGAATATTTAAAATAGATGTGTTTACTTCTGATATATTCATGTCTGATAACAGTAAGCAGATTAAGTATATACAGAAGATCTTTTATGCCTGCTCCCTCTGAGTGAAGGGTATTGTATTTGTAAATCAAAGTCTAAATGCTGGGAAAGGGAGCAAACTGCATAATCCTATTGAAAGGTTTATATCTTTAAACAGTATTTTAACATAACTGTAACTTGACCATTCCTTAGATTGGCTGCAGGAACAGACACATGAGATATGATTCCCAATAATAAATCAGCCAAAGCTCCTGATAAATGCTTTTAAAAATGCCTTCCCTAATTTTTCAAAACGTGTATTTTTACAAAGCACAATTTGTATTTATAAGGAGCAGTTCCATCTAACTTAAGTTTTATAAAAGTGTGAATCAAAATTTTAGCTAAAGTAAGGCTTCAGTCTAAATTTGTAGAGTTATGGTAAAATAAATCCAATGTGAATTTTTTATTTTTACAGAGGAGACCATATAACTTTCTTTCTGGTAGCACTGCAGATGAAAAGAGTAGAGACAGATTTAGGTGTTGCATGCATTAATTCAACCTCCTCAAGAACTTTGAGCAGAGAGAATATATTACAGTTGGAAATACTGCTTGGACTTTATAGTTTGTGTGTTTATTGTTTTGGTTTGTGTCTTTTGTTTGGAGTTTTGTTTGTTTGGTTTAATATGTTTATGTTATTGGTGGTGTTTTGTTTTTTTCTTTTCTAAAAAAAAATAAAGATGGAATCCATTCCCAAGATTTAATCTGTCAACTCCAGTGGCAAGTGTCTCAGGACCACAGATACATGTGTGTGTTGGTAAACCTGTTGAAACTAGAAAGTCTGAAGTCAGATGTGTCCTACATGCATTTATACACAAGATAGCAATCTTAAATATTCTCACATTATGAAGGCTGTATCCAGTAATGTAACTGTGGGATAAGAAAATATTTGAAAGTCATCTTCCAGACAGAAAAAAATCAGCCTTACCCATTTCAAAGAAATTCTGATTTTTATATTTTCCCAGCAGCTGCTTTACACCAGCTTCTCAAAATATTCTTGTCTCAGAAAGTTGTTTACTAGAAATAGATGGATATTGTGCTTAGTGTGTGGCAGCAATAAATCACTGGGGACCAAAATAGGGTTGAAAAGTGAGAAGATGACAGGATTATTTTCATTCATTTTGGTCATAGACAGCTCTGGGATTTATACAGTTTTAACATAAGCAGCCAAGCTCTTTCCTCTACAAATTGTCCTAAATTTTACATGCAAGTTCTAAAAGCCTCTGCTCAGCATTTCCTTTCAAGTCTAATTCACAGAGCTGTCATTTATAAATTTACAGTCCAAACAGCAGATCATTTTGAACTGTGTGTATGAGTAGGATTCTAAAGGGATTGGAATGGAAAGTGGCATCCTGCATCAGCTCGTACAGGAGAAATGAAATGGTATTTTTTTCTCAATGTATGACTCTAGTATGACATGGAAATTTGTATAAGATTAAATTGGGGATGCAAACAATTTTTTAGTGAGTGTTTGCAATTCTAATCTTAACACATTCCTAACTGTGTTAGGTGACAGTGATTACTGTAGTTCTGACAATCACACAAGATATCCCAAGGATATCCCAACACTTATCAAGATAAAATATTGATTTTATGGGTTTAATGATAACCAAAGAAAGAAGAAAGTAGCAGTTCTATTACATTGGATTCTAAAACTCTCTCCCTGATCTAAGGAGGGCTAAGTTTCACTCAAATAACATACACAATTAATGTAACTTAATTATGAACACCAACTTTTAAGATTTGTTAAGCAGTCAACATTTTCTCACTTAGAAGTCTTATGAAAAGACAAATATTTGGTGGCTGGGGCAATAAGCAGAGAGGACAGCTGTATTCTCAGAAGCATTGCCAGTAGAAAAACACTTAATAGAGCTGAGTCCTGAAACACAGCTTCAGACAATCTGACACTTGGGTTTAAACCTGCTGGAGTGAATTTCCACTCCATTACACTTAACTACATTTCTCTTTGATACAATGGTGTCACCTCTCTGTACAGTAGTGAATCGTTTGGATAAGTAAGGGCAGGAGAAGCCAAGTTTTCAGCAGGCATTGCACTAGTACATTCTGTCAGGTCAAGGATATCTGAACAGCTTATGATGGTACATATATGAGAATATAAGCAAAAAAACCAGTAAAGCCAATATTTCTTTTGAAGGCACATGCTTCTTGACACAGAGCAGGTTTCTAAGCAGCTTTATTGGATTCCAGATATATCTAGGTAAACAAATATGTTAGGATGTAAGGATCAAGAAAATGAGCAGGTATCTTAAGAAATATCCAACCAATGGAGTAAAAGCAAATTATGCTGAAACTTGAGAAGGACTTGCATCTAAAGAAAAATGAATATAAAACTTTATAAATATTTTCTCCTTCAACCCTTTTATGCTTCTTTTCCTCAAATAAACATATGATGTCTAAGTCTGAGTTTGAGAAATATAGTTTGAGAATAGCAATACTAATAATATCATAAAATGAAGGAAATAACTATGTAATAACATAATCCCTGGTATGTTTTCTATATTACTACTGTTTGGGTACTAACCTAACAAAAAGCTTGCGTTGCTTTCCTTTTTATCCTGAGTACTTTTAGTTTTTCTCTAACTCATATTTGTGTATGATCTTTACTTTCTAGATGTTTAGATTTTTCTTTGTATTAAATCAACATATTTTAGGATTAAATTATCAGTAGCTTCTTATGTTGTGAATATGGTGATACAGAATTTCATAGTAAAACTACGTGAATGACAAAGTATATGAATAAGATCAATTAAAAAGTCATTTTTCATTGGAGAACTCACAAAAAAAATTAAATTACTAAGCTCAGCAAGCAAATCCACTACAACTCCCTTCTCCAGCCCCGTTCCTTACTTCAGGAAATCATCAAGGAGAGCTTGTTATATAATGTAATCATAAAATTATTAAGGTTGACTGTGAATTTCTATACGTTTTATACTATACATCTTGCATTTCTGAAACCAAAGCTTAATTTATCCCAGGAGAGAGACGCTGCAAAAGGCTTAATGAGCAGCTGTGGGTATAAGAAACATTACCAATCACCCCTTGGTACAAAATGAATGGTGTAAATTATGCAGTTTGAAGTGAAAAAAGTGTTTTGCATAGTAGGGTTGTAATGGACCAGTTCATTAAGAAAGCTCTTGTAAATAAGTAGCTGACTATATTTAACTACAGGCTACTTTTAGAGTAATGCTTCTTCCCAAGTTGAGTATGGATAGAATCTCTGATGAAACCTGGACCAAATGCAGATCAAAAGAGAAAAAACCCCCAACATGTTAGCTTCATAATGAGGGCGATAAAAATGAATTTGAACTAGGCCATAGCAATCTGACTTCTGAAGGTGGTAGGTTGTGTTTGTTGAGAGACATTACCCCTAGAAGCTTTCCTTTTTAATCATCAAATCTGGGGAAAGGGAGCAGGAAGAGAAAGCATAAATTAAAAAAAAATTAATTGCTCCAGAGCTGACACATAGAATAGGGACCTGAAGAAAGCTGTAGAATACATTGGATTTAATGTGGACTTGTACATCTTAATGCTTCAGGTGCTTTTATATATAATGAAGGTGAGAGTAAACAAATAGTCTGTGGGTATTGACATTCTGCTCAGCTAGGGGCAGGAATATGTCTGCTCCCATCACTCAGCAAAACACTGGCATGACAGTCTGGATAATGTTAAGAAAAAATTGGTATGTGTGTCAGTTATTATTTTTACTGTCAGTGTCGTTCAGTCATAATGTATGGTGTAAATGAGGAATGAAGTAAATGTTCTGGCTACATATTTGAGAATACAGAGAATTCCACTCTGCTGGAGTATGATTTTTAAAGTATCCATTCTGTGAATTTATGATCAGAACAAGATTAATGAATGAACACTAAATAAACAAGAAAATTAGCTATTTTCATGTTTTAATAGGTTAATCTCCTTGTTTCCCTGTAAAGTCAAGTATAAAACTTTCACTATGGCAAGTTTTGTATTAGTTAAAATTGAGATAGACCCTCAGGCGCCAGTGCTTGAAAATACTGTCCCTACTCAATCTAGTTTTGAGCTGACCCTTGCTCAAATTAATTCCTCAGCATACAACAACATTTATATTGCCAAGACTGCAAAAAACTGTGCCTTGTTAAATGACATTTACAACTGCTTGAATTGAACAGGTTTTCATATATATATGGCTCAAGTTTGCTCAGGGACATAAGTAGGAAGCTTCTGAAATGTTCAGATTTAACACTTAGAAAAACCTCAAGCAAAGAAAAATCTTTTTTAAAAGTTTTAAAACTTAAAAAAGTCACAAACACATTAAAGACAAACAAGAGCTCCAGTGGCTTGGAATTTACCTTTTAATTATATCTGTATGAATTACATTCCTATGTCTAGAAGCATCCAACTCATACATTCCAATGTTAGAAGAAAATTTGTTTTGATTTGAGAACCTTCAAAACACTTAAAAGTGACTTCATGCACACACCCTGGTATTTTACCAACCTTTATATTGGCACCAAGTACTGCTAAGCAGTAAAGTGGAGATTTTCATTTTGGCTCCAGTGTTTGGAAAGGCACTGAGTGCTCATAGCTCCAGATGAAGTGAAAGGAACATGGAGATCTTTAACACCCATACAGTTCAGTGCAGAGGAGAACTTACACCAGCTGATGGCTTGAGGATGGAAAGGAACAGGGCTGTTGTTCTGACCATATAACCACAAGTGGGTTTAGAGCCAGACGTGAGCAGGAAATGTGTGTTCCCTGGTCTATATCACTAATATTTCAAAACATTTCCCCCTTTCCATCAGGTTAAATGTTAAGATCATGTGGGGATATAATGTTTTAGACAGGAAGAGGCAGATCTGGTTCAAGGCTGCCTGTACGTTCAGCAGAGCTGTGGGAACCAGTGTCCTGCCACCTGTCCCTGCCTGGATCATAGCAAAAACCAGAACAGTCTCTTCTCTCCTACAGAAATGTTCTCAGCAACAGCTAGAGCATGAGAAAAAAAACCCCAAACAATCAAACAACCCAGAGTCTTGACTCAGATAGATAATCTCTTCTTATTCCATATATCCTGAAGAAGTTTTCTTCAGAAATACAGTTGTCCCAAAGTATAAATAAAAAGATTTTTTTTAAAAAAGGCTATTGCAGGCTGAGAATATCTGTGATTTTTTGGAAGAAGACATGAAATTTTCCTTCTTTAAACTGAAAAAAATAGCTGAAATTTTGGTCTTTTAAATTATCTTATATAATTGTTAGTTATTGAAAGCATTTTCACTTTTGCAGGTGACATTTTGTTTTCTTTAAAACATCTCTTTTTCTAATGATGAAATCTCAATCTTCAATCACATTTATGATGTCAGCTCTTTCTCTTTATTAATGCTTTGCTGTCCTGTTTTTTAGTTTTATTCTCCTTTATAAAAATGAACATTAATAATTTAAATAGAGTAACCTGTACTAAGTACCAACTGTTTACCCTACAGAATCAGCAAGGTTAATGCACATTGCCTAGGATCATTGAAATACAGATTAAAGGTAATTTTCTACCACCTAATCTTCCATGAACCAAAGAGTAATAATAAGTACAAATTTAAATTCCTAGCATGCCTAAGGTATTCCTCTGCTGCAACACTTAGAGTGCATTGATCTAAAACCACACATCTCAGTAGTGTTAACCCTCTTGAAAACAGTATCAGAATTGTCAGGTCATTTTGGATCCCTGCTGACCTTAATACATCAGTCATACTGTGTTAATGTAAGACTTTGCTATTTAATAATTATTTAAAAGAAGATAACATTTCAGACACGTGTGGGTTTTTTTTTTTCCTAATTTTTGCTGTCCATCTGCAATCAACTCCTGAAAAGATCATATGATTATGGAAAGCATAGTGTTCCAGGGAATCTGCTTCTCTGAAAATAGATTTCATCTACTATCTTTTCTGTGCTGAACAAGACACTGAATCAGCAAAATGGAAATGGATTCAATTAAGCTGACCCCCTTTGTCTATTATTTCACTGAACTTTAGTTATTTTAAAAATCCCAAATGCCTACACTTTTTTTCAGTGAAGAGTAAAAAGGTATTAGAAGTAATACTATTTTTAAAAGGCTAGCATTGATAAACTTACTAGATCTGAGCATGTCATCACTCACCATACAAGATGGTCTAAATAATTCTTTTAACTGTTTCTGCTTCTTGATCTTCCTAAGAGCACACACCAGTGACCACCATGCTTCTAGTCTGAAATAAACCCCAATCACAGGACACTTTCACAAGAAAGTCTTTTCCTAGCAGTGCTTTTGATGACTATGTCAAAAGGCATTTTCCCCCTCTTCCCTTAAGTTGACAGTGATCCAAATAGCCAAGATTTGCAGGTGCTGAACATTAGCTGTGAAGCATTTGATCTGCCCACCCACAAATAATACCCCTGGAAACACAGATATTGCAGCATTTCTTCAGCTTTCTATTGAGTATAAAATCCACTCATGGTCATATTATTATTAGAAATACAGAAAGGAATCCTGAGACATGTTCAGATTACCTTATAGTACCTATTGTAAATTAAGTAGCAGCCCCCTTTTAGTCCATTCAATTGCTTCCTGTCTCTGTCACAATGTGAATGAAGCTAATTGGATCTATTTTTTATTTCATAGAGAGTTTAAAATATATCTGCACTGAATTAAGTAGTCTAATTAATGGAAACATTTAAAAGAGGATGTACTACAAAAAACTCAACATTTGTTAATTCACACAGAAGAACAGCATCAAAATTGTAATTTAACAGGCAGTATCTGCAGCACTGTTGGGTCTCTTTGCATGTGTCAGTCTACACCTGAGTCTGAGCAGCAGGGCACAGAAATACAGTGGAATTAGTACTCATGACCTTCAATCACAAAACCAATGGTTTGTGATGTTACTCCAACGATTATCAGTGCAGGCATATAACACTTGGTTGGTTCAGGCAGAAGGCACAAAAATAAACAAGACCTTTACCTTAGGCTTAGCTTTTAATTTCTTATTATTGCTTTTCTCAATTCACACAGACTCTGACTTCTCTATCCCTGGTGGTTTGTTCTGCAATTAAGACCTTTGCTTTGTTTTGACTTAGTAGTGACTAAATGAGAATGGTGACTCCTCTGTGACTCCCATGTTCTCACTTAAAAGAGCCTCAGCCTGAACTTAACCTAGATGTGCATCTCTTATCTGTGAGAAATGGCTGCCTATCATCCTTCTGAGACTGGGAAGCAGACTGAGCTTCAGATCTGGTACAGAATGAGGGTTGTTCAGTCATCATGTAAAGTCCTCAGGTTTCCCTTCTTGCTGCAGGATCCCAGAATCTAGTTGCACATGTAATGCAGACAGGAGCTGTAAGAATATATATACAGCATTTTGATATTTTGCAAAACAAACGTGTATATAATTTTCCATTTGCTATGTCATGTGCATAGCAGTGGATATTTACATACTGCAACAGATGGCTTTAGCTTTTAGGTCAAAATAATGTGCAATTGTTGTTTTTAATATCTATTGGAGTTCCATTTTGAGCTAAAAAAAAAGACAATGGAACCCTTTTTTCTTCTCTTCAGTGTTGTTAAAAGATTTTCCTTCTCCACATTATATCTCAGAAATCTGTCAAAACCCAGTAACTGAGGTTCACTAAATCACCATTAAACAATCAGAAGCAATGCACATTACTATTCATTTTTCAAACCCCAAATAGAAAAATTCTTTTCCTTCGCAGTAAGACCAATGTAATGTTTCAACATGTCTTTAAAATGCTTAATGAACTAGGAATATTCATCTTTTATAACCAAGCAGTTAGAAATGTTGATACACTTTTACAGTTAGCTAGTTGTATAAAATATGTTTTAAAATATTTGAATGGTAGAAGAAGCTTCTTAAGCTTAAAGGTGTTTTATATGCTTTTTAAAGACTTATTTTCCACCTATTTCCCAAGTAGAAATTCCTTCTACTGTCTATATTGTCATGAAAATTGCAGTGAAAACACCACTGCTGTACTAAACCAAAAATGTCCCCAAGCCTGAAAAACAAACTTATTTTATTTTCATGGGTTTTTTTTCTAGGCAGTGTGGTGATCATCATGGCAAAAATGCTTTTTGTTGAAAGATTCACACATTAGATGAGGTGAGGTATCTCACATTCTGGTTCTTTCCTATCTTAAATAAGTCATCCTGCAGGCCAAACCCCGCATTGATATTCATAGTATTTTAAAGGTCAAAAACAAATAGGAAAAAAAAATCAAAAACCATTTCAAAACCTGCTTGCATATGAGAGAGAAACCAGAAGTAAGAAGGCAGCACAATTTGTTTATCTTTACTGGTCACCTTTTTTAATTTCATGTGCTGTATATCATCAAAATTAGAGAGTTTACAAGGTTAATAGTCTATCAGAATGCTTTCAAGAATCTTTTAAGATAAGGTTTGTGCTAATAAATGAAATCTGGCATGATTACTTTCTCACTACATCCAATGTTTGTTTTATTCAGAAGCAAAATGGGAACATTTCATTAATAGCAAGTGTAAATCAGGTAAGTAATCTGAACAGTGGCATGAGGAAATTCAAAGGTTATAAAACAATAATGTTAAAACACAGTGGTGAAAGAACTGCAAAAATGTTCAAGCATCTGCTTTTGAGGTTTAATAAAAGTATTAGGACTAGTTCTACACAAAAGGATAGTTCTTTATGTTTATTTTCAAATGATCATTTTGTTGTCAATTAGGCAATTTAAGCATCCATAAACATAAATACTGTTACAACTATGAGGATTTATGTAGACCAATTTTACAACTACTGTATTCATTAAAAAAAAGCAGTGTGCTGTGTAAACTAAACATAGATTTTATTGCACTGTTATTATGCTACCATTGGAAATTAAATTAAATTAAGTGTTTTTTTTTTTTTTTTTGCTTTTTTTTAGTATAGTTTCCTTTGGAATGGTAATGTAAAAGATGCATGATCTCTCCTCCTGGATATTTGGCAATTTCATCAATTCATCAATATAAGGGACTTCTTAAACTCTTTTTTTTTGTTGTTTTAAGTCTATAGCTCTGTAGTGAACTATTCATCCATAGTTTTACTGATTATTGTAGGTTCTTGCATCTTAGTAGCTTTAAAATAAAGCAGCAGAAGTAAAGTAAAAAAAAAAAAAAATCCATTATGTGATCACTAGTAATTATTGATTTATATTGCCAAAAGATTTAAGTACATGTAACAAAGGCTGAAAATCTGGCTGGCTGCAATCAGTAGACACCAATAGGACACAGATTTTTTTCCACACTGTATGGTAGTTATTATGGTACGAGTACAACAAAGATATTACATCAGATATTACCAGAAATGTCTCTATCTACTTTGGCATCTGCTCCCCTTTCCACCCATCATTCTCACTGAGAATTGCTAAGGGATCATAAAATCGAAGTAGAAGGCTAACAAAACCTCAGGGCTAGGATTTCATGTGAATTAAAATTCTGTTTGGAGAGGTAAAGTCAAAGGGAAAATATCTAAAAGCTTTGTTCATTTCACCAGACTGGGAGATCTGGTGCTCTCAGGTTTCAGAATTGTGGATAGCAAAGGTTATCACTCAGTTATTTTACAATACTGTGCATCATGAATATTATCTAAGGCAGTAAGTGTACCTTTATTGAAGGGAAGAAACCCCAGCAACACAGCCAAGAGGAACAAACAGTATCAAACATTTTCAGTTTCTCTCACCTTGTACAAGGCAACTAATCCAAGAAGAAAAACTTTTTGGAATAACTTTCCAACGTGGAATAATTTGACTTTGACTTCTTCTTGTCTAGGTTTTCATCTTCATTAGTGTGGATGGTAAAAAGCTAGAGCATACTCATATCAAGTCTTCATTAAATCTAATCAGGTTCAGCTCAAGAAAAACACATCCTGAATCTAATATATTCCAAGTAGAGTATAGTGGTCTATTCAGAGCATCTTTAAAGTCAAAGGAAGCAGAGGAGGGGAAAAGTAAAAGAAAGAAAGAAAAGGAAACAAATTTAACCCCAAATAAAAACCTAGGTGTGTCTTAAAAATGAAAAATATTCATTCAAAACTGTCAATAAACAGATTTCAAGGGGGGAAAAAATATACCTACAGCACCTAGAGCAACATAGATAAAGGGAATGACAAATTTGAACTCAGATGTTTCAAGGCAAAATGAAAAAGTTAGATAAATACACCTGCTCACTGTTAGAAGGAACAGTGTTTACTGCTTGTTATTAGCAGGCCTCTGGGAAAGAAAAAACATAACATTTGGTCAATCTGGCAGTCTTATTTTTCATTCTGGCACTGCCCATTATGCTGCCCAGTCCAGCTCTCCCTTGAGTGTTCTGTGGTGATATAATACGGACATCATAACTGAGGGAGGAAGACTGACTCTGCCTTACTGGCAGAACAAGTAAAATGCTTTTGGAGCCAGTTATGTTCCAGGAACAAAGAAGCTAAATCAAGGAGTGAGAGGTCCATTGGTATGATGTCTCCATAGTAATGGTATTACAAGCATGTAATCTTCTTTCATGCAGACAAATGATATATCTTTGCAATTTACTTGAACAATGACTTTTTCTTGTTTACATTTCATTCAGTTATGCTCATCTACTGCTGGTTGATTGGTTTTCCTTCTCTAATAAACAGTGTCAATAGGCAATATAGTCACAGGATTCACTATGATTGCAGATTTTAGAAACATATATATTACTTATGCTGCTTCCTCTCTTTTTCTAACATCACTCTTTAGCTCATCTTCATAAATCACTGAGGGCATGTAGTTAAAAAGATGTTAACCTCGCTTTCTGTTCATGAATAAGGACATAAATTGAAATTATTCCTAATGTCACACTTTGTCACATTAAAATGATCAGCTGCAGCTTAGACCTCAGCAGCTATGCAGTGAGAAGACCTCGAAGTCTTTTTACTCCAGCATTTAGCTCTAAATAGTTGCCTTGCACCTCTCTCTATGTTTCAGCTTTTATATCTATCTATCTATCTATCTATCTATCTATCTATCTATCTATCTATCTATCTATCTATCTATCTATCCTATCTATC
>JAOEGS010005272.1:0-10652 GCA_025447755.1 Corythornis vintsioides
ATAAGGGAGATGCTCCACTCCCCTAATCATCTTGGTGGCCCTGCGTTGGACTCTCTCCAGCAAATCTCTATCTTTTCATTTCAAATCTCTATCTTTTCATTTCAGTGAGTAATATCAAGGAAAGGCTACCATGGCAAGCAGAGATTTTTGGTCAGCCAAAGGAGTGAACTCTGTACACTTCTTTCATCATTATGCCCCATGTCATCAGACATGCAATGTATGATTCTTCTGTAGTTACACCGAAAATGACAACTTGAGCCCAAAGAGAGCTTAAGCTCAGAGGAAAATTAAACTTATATCTCCCATCCAAACAAAGACATTTCTGAGCCAGAGCTAGCACGTTTTAAAATAGTAGGTTCTTCAGAGTGCTTGTCAGTCAATATTGTATAGAATATACATGATAAGAGAAAGGTTTTCTGCATTTTTACTATTGAAAAATGTGAATTTAAAAAGTGCAGTTTCTTTTCATTTCCGACTAAGAAGTCTGATAACTTTATATTCTGCAAAGGTGTCATCCTCATACCTTCACTGAAAGACATCAGAATAATACTCTTCTTGTAAAATTCATAATTTCTTTAGTTTGAGATAATTCAATTAGTCTTTATCACTGCCTGCAAGGGAAATAGGGGGTGATACAGTGAAGCTATTAGAGTATGTATATATCTCTATGTGTGCTTGAGAGACAATTTCCCTTTCACTGAACAAACCAGTTATAGGCAGACTTAATTCTTCAGATGAGATATTTGGAGATGGCTGCAAGACAACTTTGCAGTTGCAAGAGCATTACTTACTTTATGTCTATCTCTGCTCAGTTATTTCACTCTCTGCTGATCATTTTGAGGCACCTCAAAAAAGTTACCTCAATATAATTTATAAATGTAAATATAAGGTTAAAAGATATGATGCAAGGTTAGAATAAATAAGGATAAATGTGCAGGTTATATTTGAGTCTTGAGGAAGCTACCAGTTTCTTTCACTATAAAAGCTAAACTTAATAAAAAATTAAAATTATTTGAGCTTTTCAAGTTGATTAGAGCAGGTGTAAGCACCATGCACAAACCATCGTGCACTATGATGCTATGAAGCAGTTCTTTATGATAAACACTCAATGTGTTTTATGAGAAACCTCTCATAAGGATGACAGCTATATATTTTTATATGGTTTGAAAGCAGGCAAATTAAATATCAATAATCAATGTGGTGAATGATATCTAACCCCTAATGAGAGGAAGCTTAATGATCCCAGTTTACACTGAAACATAAATGAATATAAATTTACAAATAGGCACTTAAAACACATTCTTCAGTGCCATTCTAGTTCAGGGGATAAAAGGAAGGCAAATTCAAAGTTTTCAGTGATTTAGTAGCAGATGAAAAAGGTATTAAGAATATTGCAATGTTTAGTAATTTGAACTATATTGCTTTTAGCTGTTAGAGAGGTAGGAGTAGGTGGCTATTAGGTTTCTGACAAAGCAATTATGGCCTAGACATATGCTGGGAGCTGACCTGACATTTGCCTCTGGATAGTTGTCATAGCAGCAACCTGAATAGAGTGACTTGATACACGTGCTGGTTGAAGACTGGATACAGGTCCCGTGTTAATGCAACACATCGGAATATTAATAGAAGTGCAGATGGACTGCCACTCGGAAATCACCACTGTTGTGTTTCTATTCCTTTATAACTAATTCCCAAATTTTTTTTTTAAAGAAACTGAGGTTTGTAAGGAGATGTTAATGATCTACCTCCATACATTTTCTGGTGCCATTTCTCTGCATGTAACAAGGGGGTTCATCTGAAGAAAGGCTCTTCAAGCAGTTTTATTCACCAAAAAAAAAAAATAAAAAAAAAATGTCTGGCTGTTGCAAACCAGGACCAGTGTGTGCCTTGATTAAGAAGGAAGGAAATTACTGGTGGACAAATTACAGGTAATTGTAAAACTGTTTTGAAAGAAACTAATTAAAAATCTGAATTGCAGTGAGGGCATGGACCTTCATTGCAGGATCACTATATCTGGCTTTTATCTGTGAGGGGGAAGAGACCTTCAAACCTTCATATTTGGATGACAGAGACTTTGTTTAAGCTGTACCATTAACGCACAGTTTCCAAACACTAACACTGAGCAGTTATTTCCTGTGTTACCCTTTAGACAGCAGGAAAGAAGGAAGAAGGATATATATTTGTGCCCCCATATGTATGTTGTTCTCTTTCCTAATCAGTGCGTACTGTGGCTCCCAGGAGGAAGAAAGAAACAGATTATAGGGTTCTTAAATACTCTCTTTATTCTGTTATTTGTATTGTCTGTATCAAGGGCAGATTTGGATGACATTGGTTACAGACAAAGGAGATATGCAAAAAATATCTCCCAGTGGATGTTGGAGAATGCCCTGCTGAGGCAGAAAGTGCAAATTTAGAGGGAGCACAAAGGAGCAGTTTTGTTTCAGGGAGATGAAGTCTTTGCCACAGCTATTCAGTACACAGGAAGAGTACAGTGGTGATACATCCTCGATAGAGGTGGAGAAAGCATCAGGAGCCCAAAGTGATACTCAGTTCAGAATGAGGGGCTTCCAGAATCTTAGATGGTAGAAAAGAGCAGATAGTTTGCTTAAGATAAATCAAACGTAAATTGGAATCCCCAAAAGTCATTTGAGCTTCCAAAGAGCTCAATGCATCTTACGCTATATAAGCTTCATTAATAATAGCTTTTTGTATTCAGACATCTCTGTGATTTTGTATTTAATAGAGATCAGAGTGCTTTCTGTACTTCAGTACTTTCTCCTGTTGTATCAGTGTTCAAAATGACCGTTAGGATGATGTCAGTGTCCTTGGATACCCACATCCTAGTTTGCATTTCAGTCTTGTTCACTTCCATCATTTCCACACTAATGATTATTTTACTTCTGAGTTGGTCTTTGGTTTTCTTTTGCTGTTCCAGATGAAATGCTTTAACCACTGAGGCACAAAATGTTATGCAGGCACCATTTAGCTGGATGTGGATTATTGTCAAGAGATCAAATTATGTACTAGTATAGGGAAACTTAGCTTTCTACCCAGAATTCACTGGCTGTATTGTCAAGGGGAAGAAAATCAGCGGCTTGCATTGTAATTTTAAATTCTGCTGCCTTTCAAGTCAGTGGCAAAATTCCTGCTTTCAGCAGTCCTGGGTTGGTTTCTGTCATTGGCAGGTGCAGCTGGAAGGGATGCTGAATATTGGAGGGCAACCCTTCCCTCCACATCCTACATTAAATTTGCTGCATGTAAGGAAAGGAATAATGTGCAAGGCATGAAATTGCAAATAATGCCCTGGATTTCCAGTGAGGGTCCAAGGTGAGCAGCTCTAATTTTTCACCTCAACACAGAGATTAGTTAATTAGAAAATGTTTTATTTTTCCAGGCTATTCATGCTGAGCATATATGGTTGAATTTCAAGCTGCTGATTTCAGAGAACACTTTAAACACCCTGAGCTGCCATAAGGTCTTGTATTAAAGTAGATGCCATTGGAAGTTTTCTGTTCTGAAGGTTGGTACAGCTGATATCTCAGAAATGGGGTGTCAAGTTGTTTCCTGAACAGGAGCTTTTAAACAACCTTCTCCCCCTTCCTACTGTAGGTGGAGTGAAAATGAACAGGGACCAAAACAAAATCCTCTTCCCTGTGTCTTTGATATCCATCTACTGTCAAGGAGGCAGAAGAGAAAAGGCTGATGGAAATGTCCATATAAAAGTTCTCTCCTCTGGCCCAAAGATGGAGGTTTTGGAGTCAGGGCTTTTATTCTTCCTGCTTCTGTATAGAAAGCCAGGATCAGAGAGCTTTTTACTCATCCCTCCCTTTCATATGACAAGAAGATGCTACAGGTGAAGTGTTGGGTTTTCTTTTCCTGTCAGATGCTTCTAGCACAGAGAGAAGTATGTTAAAAACATAATTTTGTCTTTCCTTTCCCATATTTAGCTAATGACTCCATTACATGCACCCTCCTGCCAACATCACAGGCAGGGAATAGCATTTCTGGTGAGTAAATTCCTGTTATCTTGCAGAGTCTGGTCCAGTTTAATGAAATCGATGCAAACCCAATGTGCATGTGCAAACTTATTTTTCAAGAGTGGTATGTTTAGGTTAATGAATTAATTGATTTAGAAGATTAAAAAAAATTAATAAATTACTCAGAAGTTCAAAGCATCAGTTGCACAATGAATTTGGTTGTGTTCCTTGGTTAGAACAGTGCACTTCTCCACACAAGAAATATACGTACACATGTATACACAGACTGCTTATGTTTCTTAGCAGGAACATGTTTGTGATTCAACAACTGGATTAATGTCCCTAAACTAAATTTTATAACATATTTTTTTTCCGAGAAAAAGATTAAAAATAAGCTGTGGGAGTAGGAGCTGAGTGCATTGCCTGGGAGCAGCACCAGCTGCTGAAGTGGCTAAGTACAGGGCAAGACAAGCAAGCAGGCTGTGGCCAGCAGCCCAGGCATCCTGCCAGAAGAATCCTCCCCTGAAATGAGAATATTTGGGGAAAAGATTCGTACTGCACTGCACAAATTTCATGCTTGTTACTCGTGGTATTTAATATTAAGCTTCAGTTTTACTGTCTTCATTAATGAAGCAAATCAGAAAGCACATCCTCCAAAGGCCAGTCAAAGTTCAATTTCTTTGTTTCTTCCACTGGCTTATACTACTCTGGTTTGATGACTGTGGAATCAAAAGGCCATATCTCAAAGCATCACTTCTCATCTAATGTATCTTTTAAAATACAGATCTCTCACACTAGTGAAGTTTAAGGATGCACATCAAGTTCTGTCAAAAATTTGGAGCAGTTTTTCCTCAGTCTCAAAACTTTTTTTTCTACTAAATAGTTTGAGACAGGGTGGGGAGGTCAGGAGTATTTTGAAATACCTATTTTTACAAGTGATTTTTCTTTTCTTTTTTTTTTTTTTTTTTCCAGCTGTAAAAGTCAAGTTGTACCTGAGGCAGTGTTCAAAAACAGACATCCTGCATTGGATTAATAGAAGGAGCTTTGCTTTTCACAAACATGCCATTCAATTTTTAATGCAGATTTGAAATAAAATAATTAGCAATCAAATGCATGAATTAGAGGATAAAATATCTTTAAAATAACTGAGACTACTGTTGAAAATAAGATCCAATCATTACGTTCATGCAAAAATATAATAGCTCACTCTCACAGACAGGAAAACTTGGTGATTTTAAAACATAGCTGTCTATATCTCCCACTAGAATTTACCTGTGGAAAAGAACTCTTACTGTAGATATAGCAACATGCTGGAATCCCCAGCACACTTAATTTTTTCCTTTTCAAAGTCACAGACATTTTAAATTAGTTGAAACAGAGGAAGTTGATTCAGCATTGACCTCAAATGCTTCATATCTAGGCTGTCAACTTATGTTTCTAAATGAAGAATAATTTAATTTAGAATCTAATATAAAGTGTTTTGCTCTATTGCTCCTGCCACACACTCCAATACATGTAATATTAGAAGAAAGTGTGGGGCAGAAGAGAACTAGGAAGGAGCACTCAAAAGTTCAAATCATCCTCCATAGTTTTCTATCAGGCCATTGTCAGAAGTTGCATCTCCATACTCCAGAGCTAGCAGGTGTATGGGAAGCTGTTTTATGTCAAGAAAACATACTGTCAGTAGTGGGTGGGATGCCAGTTTAAATGCAGTAGACGTAGAGACCTATAGTGGGAGGTTTAATTGTGTTGACCGTGATGATATTGTAGTAATAAATCTGCAAAGCTGGCATTCTAGTCCTCCCACACACTTCCCCTGCATGCTCCCTACACATTTGATTCATGAGTTTCAAAATGTTCTGTGTTGGTGCTTTGGTACCATAGTCCTCCTGCTCTGAACGGTGTAATGCCCATGGAATTATCTATCCCAGCTGAAAGTATTGCCCATCACAGTCACCAAAAAAATGGCATGTTGGCAACTGGGAACCAAAATGTCTCTTCCTAAACGAGAGCCTCATGGGGATAATTTGTTGAGGATAGTACGTGTAAGTATGAAAAACACAGAGAAAAATGCTTGGTTGTGATAATAAAAGTGGAGCTGCCTGAGGCCTGGCAAAGCTTGTTCTGAATGGGAGGAATACACCGTGAAGAAGGAATTTCTCTTGCTTTGCATTCTTCTGGTTCAGCAGTAAGTACTGCTTTGCCTTTGTCATCACGCATCAGTTTCAGTAATACATTGATTCATTCGGCACCATTACCTGCAGGCAAAACTGCTCTTGGGATGAGAAAAGATAACATTGTTTTCTGCAGTTTATGTTGTTTCTCTTTGGAAGAAAGGTCAGATAGTCAGACTCCTCCATTTGTATTCTCTGTCAATGAGGAAATGGCAAAAATGACCAGTAGCCACATTCTTCTGCAAGGTGCTGGCTTCTGCAAAGAAATTTTGCTTTGAAAGGACTGGAGGGGATCTGCAGCAGCATATGAACAAACATGGTATTACTGGGACTTCATTTCCACTGACATTTCACTTTATTTTGTTGAGATTTTCAGATAATCTAATTTCCAGAGGGCCATCTTAGACCCTTGAGTGCATTATGCTGTGCTCCCCTTTGGGGATCAGACATGTAATGAGGGAGATCTCTTAGGAGCAGGCTTAGCAAGGTCTGGTCCCATGGTCCTGTGTCTTAAGCTGTTTTAGGCTGAGAGATCTCTGGAGGTGGCCCAGGGAAGGATGCTTTCATACTCTCTCTAGACCCAACCTCTCTGGCAGGCTGAAAGAGTTGGTGGTGCAGTTTCCCAAGGGAAATTGCTTTCTTTGGAAGGATGGGGAGGTACAATTGTGGGAGGTGGGGATTTGCATATCATAAAGCTGAAGGCAAGGGCTATGTTGTGCTGTTCTTCAGGTCAGAGTAAAAATCTGCCTTTGTTTTCTGCCTATGTAAAAAGAAGAAATTCTGTGTGAGGCCTGGGCCTTCTTTTCTCTGCTAATGGAGGGTGCAAATGTTCCACCTGCCCCCTCTCCTCTAGTGTTCTCTAGACTCTCTGCTCTTTGCACAACACCTTTGTCCCTTTGTACGAATTTCTATCACTTCCTCTGTCATGTATTTTGTAAAACATGCTGTGAGCACATTGGAGTTTTGCCAAAACTCAAAGGCACTGGCACAATCAAACCTTGTCCTGTTCTGCCTCTTCTGTGCTTGTAGCTGTTTGTGATCTGGTGCTGGCTGTTGCCAGACACATTGCATAGAATTGTGCTGGGGAAGTTATTGCTGTGCGTGCCGTGCACTTTGTACCTTGAGACAACTTTAATAATGGTGAAACCATTAGCTAACAAGTTTTTAATACATTAAAATTCTCTAGAAAATTACAGATCTTGACTGAGTCCAATATAACTCAGGAAATCACTTATGAAGGGTGATAGCTGCAACCTAAGACAGACCAGAAGGATCTGTAAAGAAGGTGAACTTGATGTTTCTGTCAACTTTCTGTCAACTCAAATGTGATTGTTACCTTGAGTTACACTTTTTAAAGCTTGGCTTTTCTTGTGAGTACTACAGCTCTGCTGACTTCAACTGAAAATCTGTATCATAAGAGAAATAAGGCTTTTGGGGGAAGATGGTATTTTTTCTTAGATCAGCTTTTGGGTACAGAAGTTCTGGTCTAGCAGTAGGTATTACCCTTTACCACAAACCTTACCTTGCCTCTGAGCTTAGGTCACAGCTGTAAGATCACCTCCTACAATATTAAAAGATGTTGTCCTTTTAAAGGATTATAAATATTCAGTACTTTAAATATGAAGGTCAGCCAATGTAAAGGACTACTGTGAAGCTTCATTTGAATTTCAAGCTCTGTAAATTATGTAGGTCTATTTCTTTTTGTTCAGGCCTCCCTCATCTCGAACAGGTTTTATTCAGTGAATAGTAATCCCAACACAAACCTTAGCAACTGGAGAGGGGAGAAAGAATGTGCAATGGAAACCAAAACTGAAGTGAAGGCTGACATCCATCATTTGCAGAAATACCATTTCCACCATTGCTAAGCACACTGAGCCAACAGACTTACTGCAGCATTAAAGGAAAATACAGCCTGCTGTGATGTGCCAACATAAAGTTTAGCTGTCTAGGCTTCCAGGATATTGGTCATAAAATTAAAAGCTGGTTCAAACACCAGAGAATTCATTTAATGTAATTAAAGCTAATAAAAGATCTAGTGTTCTGACAGAACAATGTGTGTCATCCAAGTAGTTGGTAGTATCATCACTAATTGAAAGTGCCTAACACTTCCCATTATATCACTAGGTATGCAGTTTGGTGATACCTTCACGACCTTCAGTCCTTAGGGATTATACTTACTGTTCTATATGTCTTCCATCTGCTGAACTATTTCAGAGAAAACCTAAACCATTTTTAAGAATGAGGAAAGCTTTGTCCTTTCTACCTTCTTTACTAAGGGTAGTTTGATCCCTAAATGCATTTACTATTCCTTTAAAAAATAATTTAAAAAAGGCTCTGTGTTTGGTCTTAACAATATAGTGGTGTTATTTATGCCAAGGATGTGGACTTATTAGTTGTTAAATTCCTAGGTTATTTGCATTTCAGTGGATGCGTCTGGGTATCTGATCTCAGAAAGGAGGGGAAGAGTGTTGGGGCTTTGAACCAGGGAAATATAACAATGGAAAGCAATATATATGGGGCTGGATGAGGTAAGTAGTTGAGGCTGGCAATGTGAAGGAAACTGGTCAGATGAGTTAAAGTAGTGAAAGGGGATCAGATATTACTTGCAAAAAATAATGTGAGTCAAAGCCACTGAAGCTACCCTGGCTAATTGTGGAACCTGGCTGTGCTCCTTGTGGGGCAGAATTTGGGGAATTAGGACACTGACAGGAGTGGGAAAAGGGAGAAAAAGTCTTGGATGGGACCATCAGTGGATGTAAACTAGGAAAGAAAAAAGTGCTTGAGTTGCTGAAGCTGCTCACATATCAATCATCAAGAGACTTGATGATTGGGAAGGAAGGATTAGTCTTTGTTAGGCAAAAAAACTGAAACTGAGATAGAGGATAGAAGGTGAAACTGGAGGAACAAGGAGGATGGGATGAGGAGTCAGGGATTTTCAAGAAACAGTATGAAATAAGTTTGAAGAGACAGAGCACAAGATACACATGATCAGGTAGGTCATGGGCAGACCTTGCTCCATGCAGATGATGGTGGCTCCTTACCCTGGCAGCTGCTTCCCTGCACAGAGAGCTCCAGCCCCAGATCCAGCTCTGGATTCAGCAGGGTGCCCTGTGATGGAACTTCTGAATTTCTCTCCATTACTATAAAAATTAAGTTACAAAAGGAGAAGCCTTTTACGTTGTTAAGGCTGCAGAACTCAAGTGCTCTACATATGAGGTGATGCTAGCTTAGGGCTGCCTTTGCTGCCAGCATCTCACCATCTCAAAAGCAGTGATAAAAGTCCTATCTAACAGGAGTATTGTAAGGATTAATTGGGTATGCTTTTAAAAGTGCTACATGGCTTTATCATGTGTTACTGTTTATTTTACTTTTGATTCAAAAGTCATAGAAATGAATTGGTGGGTTCCAAATGGAAAAAACATGTGAAACATTATCTCCTTTCCTCTAAAGCTATGCTATAAGCTATTGAGGCTTAAAAAAACCCAAAACAAAACAAAAAAACCCAAAAAACAAAACTCATGAAAGAATGTTTTCTTTTTTTTATGTGAATTATTTTTTCCTATTCTGAAAAAATGGAAGACAATACATAAATGGTCCTTGTCTTGCCTATTTTATTGAAGACTAATCTGCATTTGAGTTTTGCTAACCTCAAAGTGGCATTCTAAGAGAGGGGTTTATTGACAAGAACAAGAAGCAATCCACATTTTTGAGTTTAGCATATTAAAAAAAGAAGCAACTTGTGACAAAACCATGTTTGTCTTTTTGTCTCTTCTAATTGAGCAGGAAAAAAACCACCTTGACATAGGGGCAGTTAAAAGATGTTCTAAGAGCTGTTAATTTGTCAGGCTGGTAGGCACTGCAGTCCATGAAAGGAGGAGTTAAGAGCATGTTGCCATCGCTGCCATTGAACTTGCCACTGATACTCTTGTTGCAGAAGTTTTGTTAGCTTTCCTGTCCATGTGAGTTGCTCTGCACACACACACACACACACACACACACACTGTCTTTTGGATTCCCAGTGTTAGCAGTGCCTGTTGCTACCAGTGAAGCTCTCCCACAGCAGGAAAACACAGACTTCCCAACATTGGTGTATATATGGGATCAAAACTTAACGTAGCACAGAATTGCCAAGGCTTTTTATTTTAACAAGGCACTCCTTTTGAATTATTTTGTTGGTGATGAAGGAGGTGGGGAACAGAAAGGTATTGGTATTGTTGGAGTTGCTTCCATGAAGGGCAGACTTTTTGAAAAGAAACGTGTGTTCTGTTCTCTGCTGGATTCTAGGATGTTGCCAGTGAGGTTCACTCTGCACCACAGTGGTGACATCCTGCACTAGCTGTGGTGTTGTTGGGGATGGTATTTCCTTTTAAACTATTCATTAGCTGCTCAGAAGATCAGTCAGAGCAGGTCAGGGTTTCTTCAATATTGTGCCGGTTTGGGGTCAGGGCAACCCCCAGACCGATAACAGACCGCTCTCTATTAACCCCCCTCCCTCCCCAAA
>JAOEGS010005273.1:4698-36173 GCA_025447755.1 Corythornis vintsioides
AAAATTTTATGTGATAGGGTGGAAAACCCCCTGCTCTGGCAGGGGGGTTGGACTAGATGATCTTCCCAGGTCCCTTCCAACCCCTGACATTCTATGAAAACATAAAATATGGCAATTATCTTTAATAAGGGTTTCCTACCTGCTGCTTTGGCAAAACTTGCACCTGCCTTTCTCTGTGAGCTCGGGAATAGCCACCAAAATCCCCACTTAGCACAGCAGGGAAATACAGCTCCAAAGAGCTAGAAAGGTCTGGGAGGTACCAGATTGTTTCCAAGATAAAAGCCACACCAGTGAGGAATTTAAATCCATCCAGCCTGATGGACCATCTTACCCACAGCAACACCCTGCCCTGTCCATCCTTCACTGCTGAACATGAATGGTGCCATTCCAACCATCACATCAGAGCTGGGACAGGTATGGAAAGCTGAATGTCTGGACTGAGGGGTTGCTGCTGTAAAGCCAAGGCTCCTGAAAATGCCCCTGCCTACCTCTGAACTCCTGCAGGACTGAGACCATGCTTTAGCACAGCTCTCAAATACTGCTTTGATCAGCCACTGTGCCCTGGAGATGTCTTCTCTCACACAGGCATGCTGCACTGCTTAAACCTGACCTGCCTGGGACTGCAAAAATGCACCTGTGATTTATGGAGCTATCCAGAGAACTCCTTCACTTCCATGCAGCAGGAGACCACAGCTCTGGTTTCCTCAGAGCACATGTTATCTATTCTCAACATCTCCCAAGCCAAGAGTTTGTGCTCCCCACTGTCCCTTACTGGATTTGGGACAGAAAACTGCAATTTGCAAACACTTCTAACTTTCTACCCCTGTGATATCCCAATTATTTAATGAAAACACCAAGGCAATTGGACAGTTTGCAATTAACATGTTGTGCACGGCCAGGTTAGGAGCTGCCAGTGCAGAACACAGCCCAGGACATCGAATCACCTTCTGTCACACCACCAAAGCCTGTGCTTCTGTGGGACTGAGGCTGGCAGCAAGTTTTTAGCCATGGCTGTTTGTGAAACGTCTAAATCCGGAGCCTGTGCTCTGTGCCTGTTAATAAATGTGTCCTTGTAAAAGCCCTGTGAAGTAGAAAGTTGTGTTATCCTGATTTTTCACAGATGGAAAATGGAGCCAGGGAGAAATTAAAGGGGAGAGGCTGTCTCTAGGGTAAGTGTGACGCAAACCAGCCAAATCTTTATAGGTCAAAACTGCCACTTTGAATTGCACCTAGCAACAGATGGGAAGCCAGATTCATTCCATTATGTGTCCTTTGCAGTGAGGAGACGGGGGGGAAAAAAGCATAAAAAATAAGCTTTATTTTTGCTATTGTTGTTTGTTAGGCACTGCTAGAACAAAATGTGCTGTGGAGGAGATGGAGAGGAGATGGTGATTACTGCCAGGCTAATATTTACCTGCAGATCTCATAATCAAGGGATTGCTTTTTGCACCAGTTTGTTCCCAGCAGCTCTGAAGTCTCCCAGATGAGTAAAGACGTTTGGTCTCTAGCCCAGTGCTCGCTCAAAGGCAGAATAAACAGAAAGCCAGGAGAAGGGGGAGAACCATGGTTATCAGGCTGCTGCTGCTCTATCTCCTCCTGCCTTCCCCACTTTGCAGGGCACATGAAAAGTAAAATAAATACCCAGTTACTTTTTCCTTATCATCTGACACATTTCACCAAAAAATAAAGGCATCCACTGAGGGTTTTTCTCTTTTTTGATTCTGTCTGCTGCTGGCAGAAGGGGTGCTTAGAATTAGACGGAGAAGATAAAATGGTTTTAAATATGTATATATTTAAGAGGTTATCTCAAAGGAAAAAATATTTTTCTGCTGTGCTTGGCTGATATCTCAGAGCCGCTTTAAACATTTATCTGATGAAATCATTGCATTCCTCAAAAGAGATGGTTCATGAATCCTCGGAGCTTTATGGCTAACAAATAATTAAATAGCCCAAACTCTGCACTTTTAACAGTAAAGTGTCTGACTCCCGATGCCTAAAGACCCATCAGGCTCAGCATTCCAGCCCAGTAACACCAGCAGGGAGGGATTTTATCCAGACACCTCTGCCCAGGGATCCCAGTAACACCAGCAGGGAGGGATTTTATCCAGACACCTCTGCCCAGTGATCCCAGTAACACCAGCAGGGAGGGATTTTATCCAGACACCTCTGCCCAGGGATCCCAGTAACACCAGCAGGGTGGGATTTATCCAGCCACCTCTGTTTCCAGCAGCCCCTGCAAAGAGCAGGGCTCATGATGGCTGGGAAAAGAGGGGTTAATGTGGCAGATCAGATAAGGACATTGGTTTTTCTCTGGGATTAGCTGGTTGGGAAAAGCATGGAGCTTTTTAAACTGGTTCTCATTTGAGCTTGGGCTGTTTGAGAGGCAGTTTTTACAGCTACTGTGCTCACCCCAGTTCAGAGCACAGCACAAATGCTCTAAGAATTAGGGGAGTATTTGCTAATATTTCTAGTTCCTTGGCATCCAGGTGTCTCTGTGTATTTTAGAGACTCCATGAGAAGAACTGGAAATTCTGGTGCCATTTCAAGTCCTGTCCATCCATCTGGTGGTCCAGCAGAGTCCAACACAACGGGCTGGCAACCACTGCTGTGGTTTCCCTGGCACTTTTCTTTCAGCACTTTGCACAGCATAAGCTGTCAAATTTCAGGAGAAGGCAGGAATGAACCCAGTATTTCCTAAGAGGAATCACAAGTAATGACATCATTTCTACACATACCTATAGTAGGAGGGAATGTTCCTTTCAATAATTACATGAGATTAACTCAATCTGGACCAGCCATGTAAGGGAGGAACAACATGACTTGACATTCCCACCAATAAACTAAGGACAGCTGTCAGACTGATGGAAAACCAGGATTAACAGGAGATAACCACAATGACATCTTCTATCCAAAGAAAACTCTGATGTCAACCAATTGACAGTCTCTCTCCAGCATATTTGGAAGCCTTCACATGTCTAGAGTGTGTGTTAGAGACACGCACTGTTGGTTTGAGATGCTGGTTGCCTTCCACAATGACTCTCTGCTGTCAGTGTGAGAGGAGGTGGCTGCTACAGCAGCCACAACTTCAATTACCTGTGAGGACATAATTCTAGATGCATGCTGTCTTCAGAGTGAGAAACACATGCCCTTGCCAGGCTCCAACCAATCCCCCTTTAACACAACAAGGCTCAGCATCCTGCAGGCTGATCTGAGCTCAGGCATCCTTTAGAAACTGGTGAGAGGAGGGGGAATATCTTTAATTAGATTAATTTAATTAAAAATAACCTGCTAGGATGCAGTTGAGGGAGGTGAGCACTAACAAGCCCCGTGAGAATTCAGAAGGCTTGAAGTCAAGGATCTCAGTTTAGCTGACAAGGCAGAACACCTGCCTGCCTGCTCTAGGAGGAGCCTGGTCAAATCTACACATCCAATTTAATTTCCTATCAGGTGCTACAGAGAACCTTACAAATTAATTACAAGATCATACTTTTAGCTCCGAGAGGGAGATGATACCTTAGGTGGGATCAAGATCTCTTGCATTCCAAGATAAATTCAGTGTAGGAACCAGATACAAGAAATACTGGGGAAAATTTCTTGTAACTCAGCCTGGGCAGGGTGGGCTCCACAGTCTGTCTGCTGTCTGACTGTAAATGTGACTGCAGCTCAGCAAGAATTAACCTGAAAAGTGACTTTAAGGTTTATTTCAGCAGTTCTGATCCACCTGCAGTCCCTGAAAGTTGTTCAAATTTATAAACTACCTATCTTGAAGCTCTTAAGTTGTCCAGTCTATTGCAAAAGTTTTATATTTCACTTTATAAATTGTAACATCCCAAACAAATTAATCATTCTTCCCTTGTATGAGCTCTCCTTACTTGTAGCTAATTAAAAAAAAAAAAAAAAAAAAAAAAAAAAAGATCCCAGATTGCTTGTCCTTGTAAAACCTAAAAAGAAAAAAAAGTAAAATTGCTCAAAAACTTCTGGAAATTACCTACCAAAATAGTACGAGTGCAAATATGGACAGAATAGAAATCAAGTCAAAATAAGACTGGGAAGTAACTTCTGCTTATCTATATAGACAGATAAAGAATGAAATCTTACACCTGGAGATCAGAGAAAAGCCTAAGGGAGGTGGAGTATAATCAGTGATCCCAGAATCTGTGTCAAGGAAAGAATGCAACATTTATTCCCATCCCAAACCAACAGATTCTGGAATTGTCCCTACTTCAGTCCATTAAAATCTGTTAATAAAACTGTATTTTAGAGCACTAAAATGCTTTAACAAAGCCATGCAAGAACGGGGCACTTCCCACGTTTGCTCTTATTTAATCAGGTTAAAAATGGCATTTCGCTGGTTGACTCTGTGAGATTTCATCAGTGCACAGCAGTAGCCAGTAACTTAAGCATATGTGTTTCACAGATCTTAATCTTTACAATGTAGGGTTTTTTTTAAGCTGCCACTTGCCTACGTTGAGGGTCTTTAACAACAGAGGACATTCATTCAGCCCTTTCCCAACCAAGCAAAACACTCACTGGGATTTCCTTTTCAAGCCTGCTAATTGAAAACATTCTGCAGCTTATTAGTCACTACACAGCTGATCTGCTGACACGCAAACTCTCACTCATTCCAGACTTGTTAATTAACACGTAATTACTGATCCCAGGGCGACTGGACTGCAGGTGTGATGCTCTGGGTGCTGCCCTAATAACCACTGCTGTGGGGTGCAGGCACCCATGGAATACCCAGCAATTCCATTTTCCCAGAGCACCCTCCCCAGCCTCTCTCGGTTTTTGTCTGCTTTGGGCTTTTTGTTGTGTTGTTTGGGTTTGTTGGTGCTGGGTTTTTTTGTCCGGGTTCCACACACAGGGCACGGCAGAAAAGCAGCAGCATCTGTGCTCTCCATCGGGCTGGCTCAGCAGGAGCTGCCCGGGGCAGCTGTGCTGCAGGGTGAATTAGAACGGGAAGACCCAGAGGAAAAAGAATGGCAGAGAGTGAAGGACAGAGATCAATATGGCCACTCATTTCTCTGCCTGCACAGCACAGAAATCATAAATCTTGCCATTAAAACTCTACCTTCCATTCAATTGCTCTCACGGTGCAAGAACTATTCTCTCCGTGTATTCTTTGCAGAATGGAAAGTTCAAGAAGAAAGCTTTTCCAAATCTCTTTACACTGAAATGCCTTTAAAGACATTAAAGATTTTTAAAGAGGCTTTGCTCAAGTAAAGCAAAAATGTTATCAAATAGTACAAGTGAGAGTATTAAGAACTGCCATGGAAAAACATGTCAGAAGAAAGCACTTACAAGTTAATAATTGTTATTATTTGCTGGTCAAGAACCAAGTCCAGGAAGAACTTTTTTAAGCAAGTACATTTTGCAGGGATAAGTGTATCCAAATTTAAAACATGAAAGTAAATACACTGTCAAAAGCACACAGGAAAGGCACATCATTCTGCTTATGGGACAGAGGTAGTGTCTGGGAAGTGGCTCTGTGCATCAGAGGAGAGAGCAAGGGACTGTCTGGGACAAAGGTGCAGGTCCTGCCAACAGGGAGAGAGGAGAAACTCCTGTGTCATTGATCATTCTGAGATTGTCAGATCTGGGTCAAGCATGTGATGCACTACTAATATCTACTTTCTACAAAAAAGACTTTTTATGCAACTAAAGTGAGATGAAAACAAAACTAGAACTCCAAAGAAGGGAAATGTAAGCTAGTTGTTCACAGAGTGCTAAATGGGAAGAAACCCACCCATATTTGGATAATCAGTGATTAAAGTGGTGCATTCAGTTTGACAGTAACACTTGGTGAGAACTGTTCTACAAAGGTCAGCTGAAAACACTGTCTAGCCAGTAAAAGTTGAGGCAAAATCCAGTTCCTCAAGAGTTAACTGAATTCTAGGAGAATGAAGCAAATTCTGCTCTGCCCCTGCCTGTGGTACATCAGTCTGCATCATCTCTGAGTGGCCTGACCTCTTCCTCCTACCAGCATGATCAAAGACAGCTACCACAGCTACCCAACTTCAGAGCCCAGCTTTAGGACAGAAGCAGCTGTCCCCCTTTCTGGATAAGAGAGCATGGAAAAGAATGAGCAGAAAAAGCCACTCAACCACATCTATGACAGGGCCCCAAGGCTGTTTCATACCTGGGGAGCACGGGAAGGGGTTTGTCAGGAGATCTCAGCAGTGCCACTGAGTGGCTTCCAGCCTCCACTAGGGCATGGAAAGAAAGAAGTGACAGGGCCAGCAGAGCCCCAGATGGACAGAGATGACAGTGGAGCCCTGAACCCTGCTGTGCTCACAGTGTTAGCAGGGTGACAAGCTGCAAGCCTGAAGGGTCTTGGACAGAAGAGAGCTTGGTTGGGCTCCAGCACCCTCAGATGCCACAGCTTTGTAAGGCAGGATAAATGCTTGTGCTGGGAGAATTCTGCTGAGGATGAACACTATCTACAGCAGCTTGGGCTGTATTAACTTGATGACTGGATCCAAGTCAACGGAGGATGCCTGCAGGCCTGGTAGCCTCACTTCTCTCCTTTTTCAAATTAAGCTCTGTGAATTAACTTCATTTAGACTCTTTTTTTTTGACACTGCTGAGAAACAGCAGGTGAGTTGGGAGCACTTGTTTCATCTCACAGAGAGGAGCCCAAGTCAGTTAACAAGTCTTTATCATCTTTTATCTTTTGGAAGAACTCACAGGAGCCATTACATCTGTAAATAACAGAAATGCTGCCAATTACACCCAGTCTGCATTTTCACCTGCTGACCTGCACTGCACAAACACAGCTGCTCAATTCCTAACTGAGTCACTGGCTTTGTACAGCTACAGAGGTGATCACTGGTAACACCTTTCCAGAAGCCACAAGGGGTTTTTCTGAATATGCAGTAATAGCTCAGAATCAATTACAGACTGAATTAATGTCTTTAAGATAAATGGAAGGTATTTTATTAATATAACAGACTTTGGATCATATCTTGATAGTGCTACAACTAGGCTCACATTTAATTAAGAGTCTAAATGTATGGCTTGTTTTTAAAAAGTGGAGCAACTTCAAACAATTTGAAAACATCTTTAAAGACCATCAAGTTATATAATTTAAACTTCTAAACACAGGCTTTGTGGCATATGCAAAGAACATTAATGTAAACACCTATGTAATTGATTTACACATGTTGCAGACTGCCATGGGAAGAATTCTACTGCAGACTTTTCATTTACAAACCTGTGTGTCCTGGTTTGAGGGAGAACAGAGCAAATTCTGGTCAGTGATTCACTTTTCAGCTCAGGGTTTCTAACTCACTGCACTGTCTGGAGTTAGCAGAGTGTTTTGCAGCCTCTGCTTCCAGCAGTGAGAACACCCCATGGTTAGAGTTCCTACCAAGGGTTGGAATGCAGACCAAGGGCACTGCTAGAACTTGTGTATCACACTGGGGGTGCAGAAAGTGAAAGGCTGCACCTGCAGGGAGGGGGGAGACAGGACAGGGGACCCCAAAATGACCAACCAGGGATTCCAGCCCATTGACATCATGTCCAGTATAGAAAGCTCTGGGATCTGGAGGGTCTGGACCAGCTCGGACTGTTGTTGTTCTTCCTCTCTTGGGGGTTCTCCCCCTCAGAGCACCCAGCAGGACTCTGTCCATTCTGCCTTCCATCCCACTCAGTGTGTTCCTGACCCCAGTGCCAGAATCCAGCTCCTGAACACAGCTCCCCTCTGCTGCAGGGCCCAGGCTGGGGCTCTCCCTGTGCCCACTCCACAGCACCAGTGATGGTGATGGAATTACCAGCAGGGATTGGGTTTGGTGCTGGTTTTGTACAGATTTGTATAGATTCCATCATTATTATTTCATTTTCATTAAAACTGTTCTAGCTTCCTTTTATCTAATTGCCAAGTCACTCTCCCTCATTCCTCTCCCCATGCACTGAGATGCTTTCAGTGCACCCAGAAGAGGCACACTCACCCTCGTGCCCACACACTGGGCATTACCATCTGGAGTCTCATCACCACTGCACTGCCATCCCTGTGGGCACTCTGAGCCCACAGCCAGGTAATCCCGTGGAGCTCAAACCTCTTACACTGATTTAAGGTAGATTACACTGCTGGGCTTTCACTGCTGCTGATACATGGTCATTTATTAAGCTGCCATAAACTGATTACAAGTCTGAGCCCTGAGTCTCTCCCAAAGGTGTGGGCACTACTCTGACAGTCAGGGTGTCACTATCACTTCAGATGTTACCACCCACCAACCATACTGTGTGCATATTTATATTGTATTAAGCATCACTACAGACATTCTCAATCAACCTGCTTCATCTTCCAGCTACAGGAACACCTTACTCAGTTGTGTCTATACCATGAACAATGTACCTTCAAACTGCATTAATGAACCACATGAGGTTGCACTTAAAAAATGAAATAAAATTATTGACTCAGGTAGCTTTCATTTCCCTAAGTAAACACTGTTTGGAACAATATACAGTTGTGCACAGAAGAGTATGCATTCATTAAAATACATCCATCTCTTTATAACCATTCTTAAAAGTAAATTTCTAACTGTAAGTACTTAAACTGTCAGATAACACAGCGTATCTCTAAAATACCCAATTAGTTTCACATAGCTTCTTGGATTCTTAAGGATTAACAACCAGAACAATTATCAAAGAGTAAAACATCAACTATCCCCATTATTGTTTAAATCATATTATTTTATATTAAGCTTCATAGGGGAACCTTTATTATAGTAAGATATGAGATGAAAGCTAATCCAGCCAGGAAACATTGAATTACATTTCAAAATCCTTCAACAGAACTGCCTGTGAGGTTTGTATATAAAACACTATTCCATTATTTTATAGCATCACAGAATCCTTTAGGTTGTAACAGACTCTTCATCAAGTCCAACTGTTAATCCAGCACTGCAAAGTCCACCACTAAACCATGTCCCTAAGTGCCACATCTACACATCTACATCTCTTTGTAGAGCCCCAGAGCTGAACCCAGTATTCCAGGTACAGCCTCACCAGTGCCAAGTACAGGGAGATGATGATTTCTCTACTGGCCACACTATTTTTAATACAGTGTGTCCACCTTGGCCACCTGGCCACCCTGCTGGCTCACATTCAGGTGGCTCCTGACCAACAACCACACATCCTTTTCCACAGGCAGCTTTCCAGACACTCTTCCCCAAGCCCATCGTGTTGCATGGAGTTATTGTGACCCAAGTGCAGAACACAGCACTTGGCCTTACTGGACCTCATCCCATTGCCCTTAGCCAGTCATCCAGCCTGTCCAGATCCTTCTGTAGAGCCTTTCTACCTGCAAGCAGATCAATACTCCCATCCACCTTGATACTGTCTGCAAACTTCCTGAGGTTGCACTTGATCCCCTCATCCCAAACACTGATAGAAATATTCATTTCAATAGGACAAGCAGCAAATCACAGAATCACAGACTGGCAGGGACCTCTGGAGATCATCTAGTCCAAACCAGGTTTCCTAGAGAAAGCAGAAGCAAATCCATGACTTCCACTAGAAATGGGAACATCTGCTGATTTCTAGAAAGGCTTTTAGCAGCTGCAGAACTGGAAACATGAAGAGAATTTGGAACCAAGAACTCCCTACTGTTTCTATGTAAACTATCAAAAGACAGTGACAGTGGTACCCAGCAGCACTTCTCAACTGGCTGCTGCAGTCAGCACAGGTGAGAAAAGGTGGAAAATGTAATGTTTGTTATTTATTTAACATCTGTGTAAACAGCAGTGGAGGCTTTATCAACACAAATGTCCAGAGTCCAATTTCCTGAAACAAAAATCAGTGCTGTTTAAATACCTTCCTTGGGTGGAAATGAAGAATGACAGAAGTCTGCACACAATAGAATTAATATCTGCCTAATTCCTTTCATAATCAAGGCATAAAGCTATAGATTCAGAGACTATTCAGATTTGATAATATTTAAACAAGGTTTTGAGCTGTTAATCTGTTGTACCTAATCTTGTCTCCCTGTAAGACAAGGAGCATAATGATGAACTGCAACTGAGCTTTCCATTTGGAAATCATTTTAAATGTTATCCAGTCACTAAAGATTATAATAGAGCAGCACATATTTCATTATGCTAGTCTAGATTCTGGTTGACAGGATAGCAAGGAAAGACTGCCTGCTTTATCAGAAAAAGCAGGAGAGGATTTCCTGCATTTTGGCAGAAGATCAGTCCACAGTTCTTGGAGTAGAAAACTATTTGCAAAGCATCTTCAAGAATCCTACAGACTACAAAAAGCTTGACTCTCTCAACAGAATCCAATAAAAAATTGTGTGCTAGTAGAATAGGAACAAAAAATTTATATTATTTCAATCATTTCTTTCTCTCCTCAAGCTGAGTCCATATTTTGGGTCAATGCTTCATTATTCTATGGTATCAGAACCCAAAAGGTTAACCCAAAATGAAAGGAATTCTAGAATCCAGGTGGAATCAAACCTGAATCCAGAAGCTTAAGACTGGAGAGAATACAACACAGAGCAGGTAGAAAAGGAATATTCTCTGGATCTGCACAGTCTGTACTTGTCATACAGAGAGCAATGAAAAAATGTTATTTTTTAAGAATTATTCAGCAGCCTTGTTTCCCAAATGATGTCCCAAATTACTGTACTCCTAAATGCAGCTACAAGGCATTAAAAACCAGAATCTGTGGGTGAGAGGAGTGTGGAGCCTGCAGTGGCATCAGCAGCAGGGAGCTGTTATTCCCTCCATCTGCTGCAGAACATGTCAGGTAGTCAAGGCACAGGAAAATTGAGTATTGATGAATCTATGTAACACTTCCTTGAAGTGATGGCAAGTTAACACACAGGTCCAATCAAAGCTTTCAGCATGCAAAACCACAATCAAAGCAGGGCCCTAGAGGTACTGAATTTATTCCCAACTCTACATTTACCAACTGCATTAAAAAATTGATCCATCCTAATACAGTCTGGAGTGACATATGATCTTGGGGCACCTGCCTACCAAGCCTCATTCTAACCAACTGTCTCCAATGTTTCAGTTTCTGCCTTTAATTTCCCCTTCAAATGGCTATTCCAACTACTATCAGTTTGGATCAGGCAGTACAAGCCACAGTCTGGTGCTATTAAAAAAAATTAACAGAATTATGTGCTAAATCACACTACACACCCTCAAAACGTGTGCTGGGAAACGATGGCATTAGAGCTTTGCAGACCCTGCAGCACGTGTCTTCCCAGAGATCCAGGAGCTCATGTGGATGTGCACACTTTGGAATGGCTGCTGGACATGGGAACACAGGACTACTGGCACTAGAAGGGCAAAGGACAGCAAGAAACCATGGAAGTGAAAGAAGAAAAGAGCAGCTCCATCAGATCTGCAGTGCAAGCAGACCAATTTACACTTGGAAAGCATTACATTAGGCCCCAGCTTAATTACAATAAAACTTAGGAGCAGGTAGAAGAGCCCTGGCAGATCTAGGGCTTGTGGCAGAACCTCCCTGGAGTGACAGCCCAGTGTGGCTGGTTGATAGCCCAGGCTGAGCAGCTGCCCTACTGTATTTCACAATATTCACCTCCTGGACCACAGAGCTGCTGCCCTGGGGGTGCAGTGGTTTGGTTTCCTTCTGCCAAGCTCCCTCTTTTCCAACAGACACTGAACTTTTGTTGCTGTAGCTGAAGTCCCAGGGTATTATGCACCTATGATCAGACTGATGATGATAAGAGGAAGGAAGAGAGGGAAGAAAATAGAAATCAATGACTTACTGTACCAAGAAAGAACCAATTATTCAGCAAATCTGCTTTTGCTGGTTCTGTCACACAACCTCCTCTATTGAAGTTCCATCATTACTTGAATTAACTGTTGCTGTCACAGCAATAATATTCACAATCAGCCACTCACATTCTGCAACTACCTAGCTTATATTAGAGCCCATCTACTGATACTGCCTGCATCTAATGAACTGGTTTGTAGTTCAATTACAGTGCTTACCAGATAATTGATTAGGCAGCAATAAAATGCAGATTTACTTCTCACACTCTCCTGCTGCATTATTAGAAGATGTATACATGAAACTGCATTTTGCTCTCAATTACACAAGTATAAATCTTGAGCAACACTAGTGAAGTCAGGAGTTATTTTCCATTGACATGCATCTACTTTGCATTGGAAAATCTGTCATAACGAGCAGAGTTTTGTTCCATGCCTGTGCATTACTTATAGCACTCCAGGTGGTTACTTAGATAATGATACAGAACATTTTTATACTGTTGAAATAAATGGCAATCCTGTTACAGAAAGTGGTTTTATAATAAGGAAGGGAATGAACTAAATGTTTAGTACAAGAAGCAGCATTCAGACAATTCCTGATGTACAAAGATGATTAAGTAAAAAGGAAAACTGCTCTCAAAGAGATAGATTCATTTGCCTGGAAAGCAACTCAGTGAAATGTTAGCAAGCAGAAGCTGATGTATAAAAAATGGGCTTTGACATCAGTTAAAGTATTAACAAACCTAACAGTAAAAAAAAGACTGATTTTTGCAGATAGGAATAAATACAATTCAGAAGAAAGATAAATTATAATTTAAAAATATTATTTATCAGATTATAAAACTAAGTGGTTTAGGTTTAAGGCTACCCCAAACTCTGTGCCAGTTACCTTACCTTGCAGTGCACGTGTAGACTGCCTTCTGCATGCTTCCCTAAGAGTCTGTTCCACCAGACTCCTCTTTCCAAGGGGTTCTCCTCCTGGACACCAGGCCTTGAGCAGATGCAGACCATGGAAATCCAAGTGGCTGAAGTCCCTGTGAGCATACCCCTAATTGCAGGAGGGAGGGACTGGGGTTTCCTTCACCCACTGCCAAGAGCTGTTACCATCAGGCTGCAAAGCACTCACAGAGCCTCCTCACTTCTCCAGCAGACAAGGTGCTGATTTGTGGTGGAGCAGGTAGATGTCACCAGCATAAAAATAACTAATTGCAAAAAAAAAAAAAAAAAAGGAAAATGAGCTCCTCTGAATGCTGTCCAGCCTTTTTTAACCCTGGGAAAACACAATGAAATGCACTCATTTCTAAAATGTAGGAAGCATTAGAAGTCTGGGAAGCCTGGACTTTTAAGAAACATAACACATTCTTTTCCCATGGCTTGCTTTTAACTCTCCACTTCAATTTTTAATGAACAAGAGCCTTTTGGCTAGCACACCCCAGGAGATCTCAAAGCCCTCAGCAGCTTCCATCATATCAGTAACTTCAGACCAAGCTGTGAAACTTTTGCAGGCAGGATGACTTTGAAGTAGCTGGAGTCCTGTGAGGAACATGGTTTTGACCTAAAATTTGAAATTTTAGAAAGGATAGGCTGAAGAAAAATCAGAACAGCATCCAACCTCTGCCCCAGTGCTTCAAAGTGTGAGTTTTATTTCTCAAACACTGTCATGTGAAGGTGGGTTGCTATTTAGACTGGAGTGCCTTCAAATGCTCTGAGCATCTGCCTACTCAGCAGGTGAAGAGCAGACTGCAGGTTTGTGGTGCTTACCTCTATGTGGATTTTTATCCCATAGCAACCCTCTCTGTGTTGGAGATGACAGAAAGGCCTTGGGAAAAAGAAACAGGAGGAAAGAATAGCACAGAAAATAGAGTTGTAAAGGATTTGGGGTGTGGGGGAGAGAAGTATGTAAGTCTGCACACATTCACACACACAATGTCTTATTTGCATTTCAAACCTGTAGCTGATAGGAAACCAGACCATTTCTGTCCTGAGGTTTTCAGTTGGCCTGCTCCAGAGTTAGAGAGAACATCAGAGGTAGATTCATCAAATTAGAATGGAGTTTGGGTTTCTGATATGTACAAAAGCTGAGGAGCTGGGCTCAGCAGAAGCAGAAGAAATACCTTCACAACCTTTAGCTCTGTCCTACTCATTCCTGGTGCACTCATCTTGCCCTGAGCTCTCTGGGCACACACCCCAGGCAGAGCTGTGATTTCAACAGCTGATTTCATTTCCTCAGAGTGCACACTCTGCATATGCACATTTGCAAAGGGGCAGGAGATGGCAGAAGCAAGGCTGATCACAGCAAAAGCTGGAAATTATTCCAGGTGAGGGTGTTGAGTTAGGTGCCTGCTCAAAGGTCAGACCTCACACTGCTGCAATCCCTGGGCCAACTCTTCACCTCCTGTGTGTCAATGCAACCAAGAGCTTAGAGAAATGGCAGTAGAATGACTGAGAGCTGTCTAAACCTGCCCCCTCTGGGCACACAGTGCTTACAGCAGTAAATATCTGGCCTTAAACACCGGTGCCTGAGGAATGAGGGACAAGCTCTATCCTTGTTTGACTGCAGATGGGAGAGCTGGGGAGTCACCAAGCAAGGAGCACAAGCTGGAGAGTGTTCTTCAGCATGTCCTGGCAGCCACTGACTGCCATTCTAGCAGAGATGCTGGGATAACACCAGTTTTAAAAGGTGAGAGAGAAAATTAGATAGAATTAGGCAACCTCCTTGCTTTGTTTTGCATGGACTAATTACCAATAACTGCAAACAGCACTAATGAGGCAGGCTTTATCTAAGTGTAAGCAGCAAAAACCAACCTCCTAAGCAATTCCCTGTCTAAACATTAGGTCTTCCTCAAACTTAAAAACACATTCCATAGCAATTTATTTTAATTACCCATAAGCAACAGGGGGGAAAAACACATCTTAGTCATTTAAACCCAAATTTCACCGGTACACAGATGAGTTACAAAGACCTCCTTAACACATCTGAGGGTGGAAAAGCTGACAAGCTTTTGAACCTAATGATGCAACAGAGAGATTAAATTTACCTCACCAACCATTTGAATCTGGACAGAGACAGATGGAGAAAGTATATCAAATGTCAGTATTTCAGGGGGAAAATCTGAAATAGTGAAAACATAATTACAAAATCAATTTAGGCAACATAAAATGGACTAGGGTCTGAATCCTCTAGCCCACAGAGGTGTGAATGCATCTGCTGAAGGATTGAAGCTACAATTCATTGGACAGATATTCTGAGTAAATCCATTGCAAATGGTAGATGTTTCTACCCAGCTGCTCCACGCCCCTGAAATGAGAGCTGAGCCTCACTGGCCAACCACGGGGCCTGGCTTCAAACCCTGGCTCTGATTCTGCTCCTTTCTGAGACTTGGGGAAAATATTTTAACTCCTAATGGCCCAGTATTAATGCTGCTAATCTGGCACAAATCCAAATTTGATCTGATGTATCAAGCCTTAACCAATGGCTTCTTTTGCAGTGTGCAATTTAGCCTGATGCTGCTTTCCTCTTGAGAGCAAAAATGCAGCCACTAAAAGGTCTCCTGTCTCCTCCCAAGGGCACAAAGTCCCCATCTCAGCTCTACCCAACCCTCTTTTCCCTGTACCTGGGATGACCTGGACCCTGGCAGACAGCAAGTTTTCCCCACAGTTGGCTTTTTTCCCTCCTTTTCCCTAATCTTTTCAATTCTCTCATTTCTCAGTAGTGAAATCAAGAAGGGAAATGACATTATAAATTCAAACACTTAACTGTAACCTACAAAAATTGAAAACTTCCTGTTGTAATTTTCAAATTAAAATCAGTGTAAAACTGAAAGCACCAGAGGTTTCTTCTTCTCTTTGATTAGGCAACTCTGTGTCTTGGCAGGTTACAGTCTCTCATTAAATTATATTCTTGAAATTAAAATATATCAAAATATATTTTTGAAGGAGCATTCTGTGCTACCCATCCTCTGCAATGCTCTTTGGCTCCTCTTTGATTTTTCTTCTGTTTTCATGTTTTCAGAGATTTTGCAGTAAATTCTCTTGCTGTTTTAAGATGCAAGGAGAAAAAATCCAAACCCCACTGAAGGATATATGTATATAGAAAAGCAGTATGAATTTATTACTTCTAGCTGTATAACCAGATGACCTTATTTGCAATCTCTCCCAATTGTTGTCTGTTATACAGTGGCTCTTAGAAATCTGTTAATTCTGCAGTAATGTCTCAACAATATCAAAGTGGAGTATTACCTGGCACATGCATTATCTCCTGTACTGAAAGCATGTCTCATTACAGCATTCCCTCACTCCTACTTACCCATTTGATCAACATCTACACAATTTTGACCTCGTATTTTAAAGCATGGCTGACACATGCAGAAGATGAATACCTGCTGGAAAATAGGGGAATACTAATGAGTACACTTTTTATCTGTGACACTGCATTTTTCTGGTTGCATTGTTCAGGGCTACCACAGCTTGGGGAGGGCAGTACCACTGCAAAATCCAGCTACTGAGAGAAGCAAATCACTAATAATGGCACATTCTTTTTTTCCAAGTATCTGCTTCTTTAAACCCGAGTACTTTTCAAATTGAATTGTATTTTAAATATGACTAGTAACTGAAAGCCAATCAAGAGAAGCCAGCCAGGCTTCATTTTTCCTGTTTTCTCACCCAGAAAAATCACCATTTGCTTTCTCTCAGAAAAAAAAAAATCACCTTCCTGCTAACAGCAACAAGAAGAGAGCTCATTCTTCCAGTCCAGAATTAAATTTTAAGACCAGAAAGCAGAGGGAGGGAATAAATATGAACTCATTAAATCATTTTTACACTCACCTTCTGAACCACACACTCATTTTTCTGACAACAAACCCTACTCTAATCTAGAATAAAGGTTGACAAGGATGTTCCTGTGGTCACAACACTCCATTATAGCAGGTAAATAAGTGTTTCTTTTATGCATAATGTCCTTGTAGTTTTGTTGCCCTAATTCACACAGGTGAATTTGCTGAATACATTTTCACAACAGCAGCTCAATTAGAAAAGCTTAGGAACACAGAATTATTCCATATCTGCATTGTACTGCTGTGATGGGTAAAGTTTTCCATTGGGGGGTGGGGAAAAGATCCATTCCAGCTCACAGAGGGTTTATTTCTTTCCATTTCTCTTTCTTCCTTTATTTTTTCCCCTCCCAGTGTCCCTAGCTTTTAATACTTCCATAAGCAGCATGATTCAGAGCAGGAAATGAAGCGTTAATGCAGCCTCACCACATTTGGAAGCTACAGCTGTTTGAATAGAGAAGATTTTTACCCCTGAATGTAGGAGCAGCTCTTGGAGCTGAAAGCAGCCATTGAGGGAGGAAGGGCTTGACCCTTTGCTCAGAGGCTTTGGAGTTCTGAGTCATAAAGCCCGGAAAGAACCCCCAAAGTCTTCAGAAATAGAAGTGCAACACAACCATTGTGCTACAAATGGCTGCTGGAAAGAAAAAAAAAGACCAAAAAAACCCCATATTTGTCATTATGCATGAAACTACAGAAATGGGTCTGAAGTTTTAACTGAAATCTGCACAGGGTTAATGCAAAGGAATAGGAATGTGAAGGCCTGGGGGCACAGGTAGTGGGAGTGGACAGTGATCACTGGTCTGAGGGGAGCTCCCTCTCCCACCTGCAGCTCAGGTTGGCTCTGGGCTCTGTTTCCCTCACCTCTGACAATCACAGCCAGGCCAGAGCTGCTCAGTGCAAGCAGGGGACACTTCTGTGACACCAAGAAAGCCAGTGTACCTAGAATGTCACTTGATAACATCTGCATACATTGCCTTGTGTAAAAACAGGAATCACAGCTGCCAACAGCTGCTCTTTCTTCAGCAAAGGTGGCTCCATTTGCCAGTTGGAGAAAACTCTTTTTCTTTGCCTTTACATTTAACAGCTTCAGGGAGAGCTCCCATCTCTCAGAGCCTCAATCCAGGGCCAACAGGCAAAGAATGAGAAATACCTGCACATATTGCTGAACAACTGTTGAAGAGGTGACAGCTACTACAAGCACCATCTCATGTCCAGTGTGATCGAGGCAGAGCAGGGAAATAAATCTGAACTACCTGCATACATTATGAACTTTTGGAGGACAGAACCTATCAATATAAAAATACTAATAAATAAATATGGGGAAATGATCTAGGATAAACTGAGTTTTGATGAAGGAAGGAGGAAGCAACTGGAAAGGAGACAAACCAGAAGAGAAAAATACTATGGGCAGTAATACCAAAGGAGACAGGAAAAGTGGTAGGAAACAAAATAAAGGAGATCCTGGGAAAGAAAGGATGGGAACTGGCCTAAAGAACCAGTAGTGATGTTTAGAAAAGCATTTATATAAGAAAAATAGAAAGCATTTACATAATAAAAGGATCAGCAGACATGCTTTCATGCTCTTGGGAGCTCTGGGTTTCTGTAACATCTTCTTCAGTCATCTCAGTAGTTAAAGCAGATGTCTGTGGGTGACAGTAGCATTTAGGTTGGGTCTGGAGCAACCTGGGAAAAATTACTAAAACCAAGCAAAGCAAAGTGTTCCAGCAATATAAAGGCAGCATAAAGGCTTGGAAAAGATTCACTGAATTCAGAATCAGCCTGGACTCCCCAGGAAAAGTGATCACGTCTTGATGGTCACATGGGCAGCTGGATTAAAATCTGTTGCTCACTATCATGGGAAGGATGGACTTTGATCTGTCAACCAACCTCCTCTGCAGTGAAGCACTGCTTAACTATCTCCCACAGCATTCAGCTCCAGCAGACTCCGAATAATTCATGATGCTCTCCAGACATACAAGAAGAATGAATGCTAAAGGATAAAACAAAAAAAAAAATCTGTCTTCCTTTTACATGGGTCTTTTAATTCAATAAATCCACACACACACAGAAAAAAAAAAAAAAGTGATAAAGCTGAATCTGACTTGAAAAAAGCCATTTCACAGGCAGGCCACAAATAATAAAACACCCCCCAAAGGACTGGCTTGCCAGACATGAAAAGGCCAAATGAATCTGTGGTGACAGAGCATCATTTTTTTTGCCTACAGCTGGTGTGACACTTCCCTGTGTCTGAAGACTCTAAAGGGTTAACTCCACGAGGGTTTTTTTTCCTATTCAAAACTCTGTGCAACCCATTTCCTTACCCAGAACATCTCATGCATTGTGCTAGCACACAATGAAACTATTCAGAAATTCTTATGATTCAATCTTTTTCTGTCATTGCTTTTAAGCTTCTGGCTAGGAAAGTGTTACCCTGGAATAACACAAGAGCTCTTCTTAAAATTACTTTAGGTTTTTAATTAATCTCTTCTGGACTTAAGAGTGGCACGAGCTGAAGCAGAATTTGTCCTCTCCTATTCCTCAAGTCCTTAAAGTGAATCCATGAAACGTGGCTTCATTCCTCAGCTGTAGGAACAGCAGTGGGTCAGTCATGAATGGCAGGGGGTCACTGCAGCCCACAGCAATCCAGTGCTTTTGGCCAGCTGAGGCAGCAGGGCTGCTCTTCCTTTATCACCTTCCCTGGTGATAACATCTTTTCAATCTGGAAAGGTGCTGCTATCAACTCTGCATCAGCTTCTTCTGATTTTCATGTTCATTTGCATCTGAAAAGACACTCTTCCTGAAGTATCTGTGTGCTTCACATTTCTCTCATAACAGACTAAGGATGGATGTGGATGTTTGAATACTCCAGGTAAGTGCTTATGACTCCTGACACCACAAAGTTAACCCATCTGTATTTAGAGATGATAAGAAAACCACTGCAGGGCCCTATGCCCCCCAAAAAGCTTAGAGAAGAAGCTCATGCAACAGCATGAATGGGAATGTGCCAATAAAAAAGAAAAAACAAAACCCAAAACTAATAAACCACCAGCACCAAACAAACTCTATGAATAAATAAAACTACAGAGGGTGGAGTTAATTCTTTCCAGGTCTGGGTCCAGGCTGATGTGACAAGCCCAGTTTGTCCCACATCTGCTGGCAAGACAGAAAGAGTGCTCACACTCGCCCTCGGGAAGGGCAAACTGGGTAGCAAAGTGTTGATGGCTGAGCAAAATAAGAGGCTTTTATCCAACTTACTCCTCAGACTGCAGAAGCCAAACCTCTAAAAGATTATGGAGTCTCCTTGCTGGAAGACAAAAACAATGTTCTTTAATAAAAGATGCTGTAATCACAGAGGATTTGCTGCCACGTACACACATCCTTCCAGTTTTGATAAAAGTCTCATAAATAAAATTAACAAAACTGTCTCTCTCCCTGGCAGGTCATTTTTTATTGTAGCCAAATTTCTTAACAAGTAGCAATTACCAAGCTACGTTGCCTGTAAGTGCACCCAACAGCCTCAGACTGCAGGATGACAGATTATAGCCATGAATACCTCACCACTGAAATACATTTTCCCCATGGGACTACAGCACTGCTTGATTTAATTTTTCCTGACATTTGGCCTGGAGCTCCTTTAAAGAAATGAACTTAGGATGGCTTTGCTGACAGCAAAGGACAAACCCTGGCTATACACTCAAACCCTGCTGAAATCATGCACACTACCCTTTGAAACTCCTAATCCTCCATAAATTGCAGGAGAGTCACCAAGATCCATTAGTCAGAGTTCTTGAGGATGAGCTGTAGGTGCACATGAGCAGCACAAAAGGTCCAGCATTAATCCTAGAGTGTGAAGGAATAAACACTGAGCAGTGACAACCCCATCGATATGGAGGGAGATCTGCCAACCCATCACAGTCCCCCCCAGGGTTTTTCACAGCCTCAGGAGCTCTGACTGTGTGTGAATCACCCACATTCTGGATTGGATGGCTCTCTCTTTCCTTTCCCTCCACAAGGTTCTCTACAAAACAAGCACATGGAAAGATGCCATTTCAAGAGTGCTCTCAGGAAAGAGAGGCCAATGGACTAACTGAAACAGGGCAGAGGAGATGGGTGAGGAATTACAGTACTGCTGTGCTTCCAATATATCTCCTGCCTGAAGAGCAGCCAAAAGAGCCAACATCCACTCTCCAATTAGGTTGTATCCCAATCTTTAACATTATGAAGCTGTTATTAATATTAGGAGGTTGGGTGTCTCTCCAAATACTACATTTCAAGGCCATTATAGTGACACCCTGACAGGTTCAGGGGAAGTGCTCTGGCTGTGACCCCTCCTAAGCAGTGTTTCTAATGGTCTCCTGAGAATCTGTCTCAGGACCACTCCACAGGCTGTACCATCTCCACTTCTGCTTGAATCCTCAGCTCCAGTATTTAGAGGAGCTGAACAATGAGAACCTCATGGTTTCAAGCTTTAAGAAATTATAATTTCATTAACTAATTATCATAAAAACAGATAGAAATTATTCACTAAGTCTTTAGAAAAAAAAAAAAAAAGTGGAAAAATGAAAATTAGAACTGAATTAGTCCTGGTCCCAGCCTCACTCTGCTGAGAACAGCCTCTCTGAGCTCCACATCTTCACCTCCAAGTGGTCTTACAGCAAATGCCCAACACAAACTCCTCTGAGGGTGGCATTCAGTCAAGACAGCAAGTAAATGCCTACATCCCAAAAGCAGTGCCAAGCACCTCATCCACAAGGAGACTGGCCACCCAGGAAGCAGTGAAGGACTAGGACAAATCAAAGCAGGACAAACAACAACTCTTTGTGGTTACCATCACAGTAAATGCATCCTAGATTTTGTGGCTCTCCTCTGACACTTGGAAGCACCTCATCCAAATAAACAAGTTTTTTGGGTGTTCTATAATTCATTTACAGTTCCATACAAGTATCTCTAAACTCAATTTTTCATGCTCTTTTATTGTCCTCCCAATCCTCTTCCTGCCTTCTCTAGCAACTCTGACCTCCTGCAGCACATGCATAAGATAACTTATTCCTGGGTTAAAACTGGTCAGTTCAAGATTCAAATCAGCCTTGTTGACCAGTCTTTGAATACATGACTGCAAAAATGGCAGAATGCTTAAAGGCAGCTAAGGCTGAATAGCAAACCAGAGAAATTGGGACTGTGTTTATCACATCACACTTTCAAATGCCCACTATTCACATTGCTCTCTCTTTCAAATGCACAGCCTGCTTGTTTGCAGAAACCCTGAGTCAATGTGCTCCAGGCTTATGTCTTAAGAATCATCTCTTTTCCTTTTTCATGCATCTACAGGATTACTCTTGTACCTGTTATCAGGTTATCTCTTGTGCCCTGAGCACTCTTTAAGAATGTGGAGGAACAACCACAAGCAATTGAATTCCTCTTTATCACAGGAACCTTGCTCACTAATTGGATCAATGTTCTCAATAAATATATGAAGTGAAAAGCACTTCAACTACCACAAAGTAAAGAAAACAGAAAGGTTTCTATACAGAAAGTTTGCCTACACAAGCCATGTTTCACACACTGTTGGTGAAAATTGTATGTTTTGGAAAAAAACCCAACTCTCCCCACCTTCAAAACTGAGTGAAAAAGTCTCAATTCAATCTTTGAAAATGAATTCATTTTGGAAAGGCCAAAACTGTCATTGAAGCCTTTAAGTTGACACAAAGACATTCTTCTGAATCATACATCTCAAGAACAAACAGCAGCTCCTTCCTGATCAAAAGAACTACATTCTCTTTCCCAAAAGAATTCTTTTTGCTGAGCTCTCAGGCTCTGTTCTGTTTCTCTAGCACACCTCATCCACAGCTCCCTTTGTCCATGGTGCTCTCCATAATAATGATTTTCACTCTCCAAAACTGTACCTCAAGCTCCTAGTGTTGTCCTAAGTTTCTTTAGCTTGAGACAGTCAGAATCAAAAGACAGGTCATCTGTTTCAAGACTTGACTTTTTTCCTAGCTATGCAGCAGGTCCTTTGTGTGACCAAAACAAGTCATTTAGCTCTCTGCTTCCATGACTGAGGGAAGAACATCACCAGGCACCATCATCACTCCATCACAACTCTTCATCCTTGGTAGAACCATGATTTCACTACAGGCCCCAAACTGTAACACTTCTGTATCAATTTTAAACCCATCTTGGTTTGCAAAATGCTAAATAAATTTCTTTCTGAACAACATCGTAAACCTTTAAAATCATCTATAAGTAGCAGAACAAAAGCCCTACATTGCCAGGGCAGAATAAGGTATTTTAGTGCCAGCTCTGGTCCATTAGATTTTAATTGGCTCCAGCTGGCAGTCCCATAAACTAGTATTTTTTACCTGCAGCCCAGCAGCTGTCCACACAAAAAGAAAAACAATTCCACCAAAAAGAAGAAAATATGTTGCTTGTAACTCCTTTCTTGCACAGCCACTGTAGCAGATTAAACAGCTCTTTTGCAGTTCCTTTTTACCCCAAATCCAAATAACCTGAAAACCTTCAATTCTGCAATCTATTCACACAAGGAGAATTGGTCGTTCAAACCACTGCTCCTAGGAATCTTTATAACACTGGACTCTAATGAGAGTTCAGTTTAACTGAACAACTTAACTTAGAAGCAGTAATGATCAGGATTTTTCCCTGGTTTCCCTGCTCTGGACAGAGCTCCCCACTGCTGCTCGCTGGGAAACTCAACGGGTGCTATGGCTCACACTGGACAACTCCCTGAAGCTTTCCCACTCAGGTCAAAAGGATTCAGCCACAGACACTGTGGAGCTGAACAAGGTCTGAATTACAGACCTTGTTCATCACAATAATGAAGTACAAGTTTAGTCGAGTATAGGCAATTGTCCACAAATGCCTATTTATGTGTAGATAGCAAGATAGATACCAGTAAAAAACAGTCCACAAAAATGATAGCAGCTTGATCAAATTCTGATCTCATGCCAAACAAAGAGAGATTGCAGATGTTCACTGGAAAACCAAGATCACAACTGCTCTGCTAGATTTCAATCATAGTACAGCCTTTTCCTTTCCTTTAGTCCCATTTCAGAAGAAACACTGAGAAAAAAGCCAAAGAGAATCTTGGTCTGATCTGCAGATCAGTCTTTTCAACTGAACAGTGTCACCTGTATCACTGCTACCAGGGGCAGCAACAGGCGTGATACTGTCTCCTGCAATGGCAGGAAAACATCTTCCATCCCTCAGAGGTGAGGGTGATTCAGGGGAGCTGGACAAGCCTTTCAGAAACCCTGTAGCACTGCCCAGCACCACTGCTCAGCTTCCTCTGCACCATGAGCAGCACCTGGAGTTCTGCAGCCACTGCCAAACCAGCAGCACACAAAGAACTCCAAAAAACTCCCCCTTTGCTCTCAGTATGTGCAACACCTGTAAGAAGGGGGCTGGCACAGATTCTTCTCTAAAATCTGGAAACATGTGTCGTCTTGTTTCCCTGCTGAGCACCCCATCCTCCTGTCTCCCTGCCAGCTCTGCTCCTGCTGTCACAAAGGTCTGCTGAGGAACTGGAAAAGCCCCAGTGCAACATGTCCCCTGGCAGTGGTGCCCAGGCCTCCAGAGATTGAAGCCTCGGAGATTTTCTCCCCTCAGGGAGTGTCTGGGAGGACACAAGGTCTGGCTTTCCTTTCCATGGCACTCCTGCAAGGCCTGGCTTTCCACAGCACTCCTGCTCTGGCATCTCTCCTCCCAACACAGGCGCCGGCAATAAAGCAAACAGACAGGGCTAGTTAAAAAATGACCCTAATGATGTAAATTAGACAAACATTAATAAACTCAGCAGGTTATTTCCCTACTGGAAAAACCACCATGGATCAGAACAGCTCTCAGGTCGGTGATTCATATTGTTGTACAAGGCTTGTGTCTGAAAATAAAGGTTCCACATGAGACCTGCGTTGAAAACACCTTCTCCTCCAGGATCTCCTTTATTATTGCTGAACTACAAAGAGGCCAATAAAAGAGCTGTATTAAAACAGGCCCCCTGTTACCAGAATGCTGTGATTAAATGTTTGACTTACAGTTTGCTTTATTAAGCAAAGCAAACACCGGCAGCTTTCCAGCTTTCTGAACTTTGGAGTCAGTTTTTAGCATTAGGGCTGACCCAAACCTGCTCACAACCTACAAGCCTGGAAATTACACACAGTACAAACCTGCAGGTCATGGTCTATCCTAATGTGAAGTGTCAGAAAGGGTTAATTATATCAGGGTTCATTTCCCTTTATTATTGGTTAATTATATGTGATGTTTTAAAGCTACACAGCAGAGATACTAAAGAATCAGGGGTTTTGCTCTTGGAGGCTTATCCTAGACAGCTAGGACTTCTTATTTTAAAAGAGACATATAACCTTACATGAAAATCCAGTCTAAGAATTCTCACATTTCTAATATTTTTGGTTAATGTATGTGAAATGACATGATACTCCAAAGAAAAACACAAAGGGATGACAGACTAACAGTGAAAAGACTGAAAACACTCAAGTAAAAGTAAACACTCTTCCTACCTCCATACTGGAGAAAAACTAAAGCATGATGAGAAGCTCCTAAACCCCCTGTAACAGGAGCCAGATCTATGGGGCTGTCAGCATAACTGAGGTGGGTGAGGCCCCCAAGCATCTATAGATAGAGAAGTGGACAAAACTACCACCCCAAACACTGGTTTAAATACAATTCCAGCTACCAGTGCACAATGTCAAGGTCAAAGTCCTCAAAGACATTTTAGACATCAACTTCTGTTTCAGTACCTACATTTATTGCTGAGGACCTGTGAATCCTCAGAATCCTACAGCTCACCTCAGTGCCCCAGGTGTATGGATGTTAAAACCTGCACAAGTCTGTATGCAGAAAACAACCCAACTTCAGCCCTGAGTTCACCTGACTCTTACAGCTCTATCTCAACAAGCAGAACCTCCCTCGTGTGTTGTGCTGCACGGGCACAGTTTGTTCCATGGGTATGAGAAGGCATACCCATCTCACCGTGAACTCTACAGAGGCCTGGATCCAGCTCACTGATGGACACCTAAATGTAGGTGCTCATATGTGAAGAAGTCACTTGAGCTCTCACTGCACTCAGTGGAGTTCATGTCAGCTGCTCAGTTCATCCTAAAATAAGCACTTAAATCTAGTTAGCTGAAGAGCCCTAAAGACCACTTCAGAAGGTGAAAAGCTTTAGATTCTTATAAGGAGATCTTTACAGTCATTATAACAGAAGCTTAGACCCCTGCTTCACATGTAGACAACTCTATTCAGGTATTTAAATCCACAAACAGATTGTCATCCCAAAGTCTAAAGTGATTTAGGTTGAAGTTTTACTGCCTGTGTTGTCCATCAGTCTTTTCCACCCCGAAGGGCCACGTGCCTTCATGAGGGCAATGGGGAAGCTTTCTCTCACACAGAGACAGCTTTTACCATATATCTGCTAGCTCCAAAGGAAAATGGAGTGTGCTGTTCCTTCTGCTGCAACTTGCAAGTATAAACTCTAATTTAGATGTGTAACTTAGCCACTGTTCCTCACTTAAGGTAGAGCTGTTCTGTTCCACTGCATCACTCAGTGCCATCAAACCTAGGAGGCCACAGAGGATTCGGGCATGTCAGGTCACCCTCTCCAACAGGCAAGCTGAACAGTGTCACATCTTTCTCATTGCATATGGCATCACTTACTTAGCTGAGAGCTGTAAAAGCAAGAATCACTGCTAAGCATTTAATCCTGTCAGACAGGGATATTAACCTGCTATTTTAGAAGCCATTGCCATCTGATCCATGCAGTACTGACAATGATGGCTTTCCAAGGAACAATTCTTCCTGCCAAAAGAAAGAAGGGTACAAATAGCTTTGATGGAGATGGAGCTCTAGACCTGGTGGGGAAAACTTTTGATGGAAGTTATTTCACTAAAAGCAGTGTGGGGAAAAAATGAATTCTTTAAAGCATTCATTAACTTCTGTAATACACAACAAACTCAACTCCCTCATTTGGAGGTTCACATGCATATCTATTACTCACTTATCTGTGCCTCCAAGGATAAAATCAAGGAATGACATCATGTCACTGTTCATGTCCCAGCAAGGATCTCAACCCAAAACACAACTCAAGAGGGAGAAAGTGAATAAACAGAAGATTTCAAATCACACATCAGACATCTGCTTGAACAAGCACTGAGCTGAGATTAAGCACAACAACTGAGGAAACAACTGGACTCTGGAGGCTGGGCAGAACACAGCCACACCAGCTGGACATGACTGACAATGAGGCTTTCAGACATGAGACATTTCATTCATATTTCACACAATGGCTACATGAGTAATGAACAGATGGTTTTGCTATTCACACCACTTAGTGGAGCATGAAATGATGCACTGACAGGTAGGAGAGAAAAGAATTCCAAGCAGGTGTTGTAGCAACACTGTGGCAGTGTTCAGCATGGCAGAACCCAGGGTGCAAAATACCTTCTCCAAATGTATTCAGAGGCTTCAAAATCAGCAGCATTAATGGCTAATTCTTTACATATTCTATTTTTTAAGCTGAGGGAAAAATTGTAACAAGCAAGGACATCTAGATAACTAATCCATTCAAGCCTCTGTGTTCTTCTGTGCTAATAAGAGGCAAAAATCATCCCTATGTATGATCTCCAAGCCTGACTGCTGCAGTGCACACTGCATGCAACTGAAAGCCAGAAATCTAAACAAACTCCAGCTGCTGTAACAGGCAGCTTCCCAATTAGTAATGAATTCTCTGTCTCACAGACACGTTGATGGTCTGGTCACTGATGAAAAAGAAATTTCAAAACAAAAAATAATTTAAAAAAAATATCAAATTTTTCATCTTCACATCTATTTGACCCCCAACTGAAAACTCCAGCAATGAGTTTCTGCCATTGTATTGGGGCATCTGGAGCTGGAAGCTGACTTGCCTCCTCAAGATAATGGTCATACTGCCCACAGCAGTGTGTAAGAGCACCCCTGGCTTCCTTGCAGTAACTCAAACCATTCAGAACCTCACTCAGAAGCCAAAAAACCCCAAAACAACTTCTGAAGTCTCATGAATAAATGTTAAGTCTAAGTCATTAATATAGGACTGAAGATATTCAATATGAAATCTAGCAATGTACCCCAGATTTCATTTCTTCTTCAAATCCATTAATAAAATACTATTTTGCTGTGTGAATGAAATGCAAAAAGAGCTTCTATTATCCCATGAGGACACTGCTCTGTGTGAGCAGCTGCACATGGGAGCGTCACAGCTCCTCCTGTGCCATCTGTCACTAGGGTTTTACCCACATTACCCACCTCCATGGGCCTTTTCTCCTCTTTTTGGACAACCACCTTGAGAAAGATAACACACTGGCATTGACAGCCCTTCCACTTGCAAAGAGGAACAAAGAGCAGCTCCACTGCTCATCAGTCATGAAGAGCTACCTTTAGTGAGACAAGGCTTGAATCTCCTGTCTGTATTGTTTCCAGACTTTACAGGATCATCAAAATAGCACCTGGTAACTTGGAAAGATGTGAAGTGTGAGAGGTACAGCCCACTGGGATGGAAAACACCTGCTCTGATGAAATCTGCACAGCATTCCTGACTGACCCCACTCCACCAGGGTGTGGGCTTCCTATCTTCTCCAAAAGAGGGCATCTGCAAAACCCCCTGGCAGCTCCAGCTCACTCTCTGCACTGACTGAGGAAAGAGAGTGCCATCTACTGAGTTAACCCTCTACTAGCAAAAAGGGAGCTCAACCAATGAACAGAAGGTTCATGGTTAAGGGAAGGAGGTTCCACAGACACCAACCAACATGGATTCAACAGGGAACAATGATTTTAAGTAAACCTTTTCTTCTCTTCCCTTCCTCCTCTGCTACTTTCAGTAGTTAGTCAACAAACTGAATTTCTAATGGGAATTATTAATTCAGGGTGTGCTTTATAACATCTAACCCCTGTGATCCTTTTGCTCTGAAGGAGCAATGAAGCAGCAAAGCCAAAAGGAGGAGTGCCAGAAGAAAAGCATAGTGAGAGCTGCAAGAAGGGAACTCTCAGAATTCATCAAAGCATTTCTATGAAGCAATGAGTGCAACACATCAGAAATAGTAATAAAACATATAATGAATAAAAGAACATGGCCACAAACTGCTAGTGTCCACTGACTAGCCCACAAGGCCACAGCTGGAGTAGTGTGTCCAGTGCTGGGCACCTCAATCCAGGAGAGATCTGGAGGGGCTGGAGCCAGTGCAGAGGAGGCAACAGAGCTGGGGAAAGACCTGAAGAATAAATCTGATGAAGAGCCATGGAAGGAGCTGGGAGTGTTTAGTGTGAGGAAGAGGAGGCTGAGGGGAGCCCTCATCTGCCAGGCCACTGCAGAGAGGCTGGTGCTGGGATCTGCTCACAGGGCATTAATTCTTTGGGATATCTCAGTTCCATTTAGCCAAAGAAAACTTCCCTGCTTTACTCCTTCCCCGTGCTGTTACCACAGCATCTCAGCTGGTTGCACCTGTTCTTGACAATGTCACTTTCCAACTGTGCAGAGATCTGCAAGTGGTTATTAAACACTCATCAAAGAGTAAAACCTAAAGTGAATCTAAATGGCCTGTGTGCAGAGACAGCTGGCAGAGCTACCTTGCACTGAGGCATCCTATCAGGCTCCACAAGGAATGTCATCTGGCTCCACTGGTGGCATCAGGGCTGCAGTGGCAGACTCCTACATTCCAGATACCAGCTCAAATCCATTCTCCATACACAGGGAGAGATGTCTCGCTTGCTTATTTTCTAGCCCACTGATGAATGTGGCCACACTCAGGAGCACCTGAACAGGATTAATTCAGCTGCTTTGTTAAAAAAGAAAATAAAAATCTACCAGTACTGCTGTTCACTTTTTATTTTCATGCTCTTTCAAGCAGAAGTCTGGTTTAAAAGGCAGCTTCTGGGATGCCTGTAGTGAGGCACTGGAATTATACTCACAGTGTCAGAGAAGAAAGTACTAAGATAATTACTCCACTTGTTTTAATTGATCAGGTTTGTAGCTGTTACAGCCAGCTCAGAAGTTAGTCCCATACAACCCTGCACTAACAAACCTGCCAGTGAAAACTGAGAACTGCCAAGGATAAACCCAAGCAGCCAGATTTTCTTCCTTGCACTAATAAAACCTACAAGAATCCAGCCTATAAGTAGCAAAGTACTGCTCTCAGAAGAGAAGAGGTGCAAATAATAGGAAATATCCAAATATAGTCATCTCAACTTGACTGCAAGCCTGTTAGCTACAACTTCTCTGCTGCTCAGTCGTGTGTATTTCCAGCCATTTCAAAGCAGTGCCTTGCAATACTTGGAGCTAACGACTGTAGTAGAGCTGTTAGGACATTTTCCTGCTCAGCTACTGTAAAATGTTAGTAAATAACTGATTTTTTCACTCTCCAAACTGCCGAGCTATGAGTGGAAAGGGTGAGGGAGGAAGCCTTAGCCTGATCTGATTTCTTACCAGTGGTTCACTTCTGCCAGATGCAGCCATCCATGGAAATGCAGCAATCCTCAAACAGTTAACATCTGAGAGGATGAACACTGCCCAGAGAATAACTAATGGGATACAGAGCTTTTCTCCTCCGGGTCACTGGCTCAAATCTGGCTCCTCTCAGGAGCACAGACTGCAGAGCAAGCTCCTGAGCTGGGCAGAAGGATGTTCTTAAATCAGCCCAGGACTTGCTGCTAGTCAGCAAGTTTTGAGTAATAATCCACTGCACGCCAAGCTGGCTCAAGAGGCTGGAACTTCTGCATGGGGAATGTCTTCCTGTCACAGCCAGGGCACAGGAGCACTGGGGATGAGGTGGAAATACACTGCCCAGGATGCCTACTGAAATTTCAACACTTTCATCATCTCTCATGGTTGACAGTTCCCAATCCAGTCTTCTGTGCTAAGCTCTTTTTTTTTCAAGAGGATGGGGTTTTTTTTTACTGTTTCTGCTTCATCTAAATGGTCTGACAAACTTGTATCAAGCTGCAGAGAGAAGGCAGTGGGAAGGAATGCAAATAAAAGAGTAGATAAACTTTTAGGTTACAGAAGAGTGTTTTTTTCATCCAGTGAGACTGTGGAACTGCCTCCCACGCACTGTTATAGATGTCACACATATAAATGGATTAGAGAAATTAGAGAAATGAATTTAGAGTCATAAAAAGTCTGATTTAATGGGCACTGAAACAGGGCTAGAGACTCAGAACATACTGATTCCAACTGAAATCAAAATTAACACCTCCACAGGCTATAATGGCATGTGGACAGATCTAACAACAAGAATAACAAAAGTCAAATTAGTGGAATAACAAGTGATAAATTCATCTCCAAATATCCAAATACGTGTTTAGAATCACAGAATGTAAACAAAAGGATCTCTGGAGGTCACCAGATCCAACATCCTGATGTAAGCAGGGTCAACTTCCAAGTGAGAGCAGGCTGCTGAGGGTTGTATCTGACCAAATGGTAGGGATCCCACAACTTGTCTGAGCACCTGTTCTGATGCTTAACCACTAGTGATTTTCATGGTGAAAGGTTTTTACTAGTATCTAAGATATTTTTTATGTTCATTACACAAGCAAAGGATCAAGAATATCCCTGAACTGTTGTTGCTAGTCCCAGCACAGAGGTTCCCTGATCAGATCTGATGACATACTGTATCCTCTCCTGGTTTTTCCCTCTTTAAGAAGAAAAAATGCAGCTAATAAGGGAAAAAAAATGCTTATTTGGCATCTGAGAATCCATGATGTGAGCTGTTGTGATTCTTCCTGAGAGCAGAAAGCAAAGTCTGCATAAGCAGTCAACACCAGATCAGATGGAAAGGTGGTGAATCTGCCTCTAGGTATCCTCAGAGTATAACTAATATATAATTTTATATATATATACATA
>JAOEGS010005274.1:0-16299 GCA_025447755.1 Corythornis vintsioides
TCAGGAGTCCCAGCTCCCTCAGCCTCTCCTCAGCAGGGAGATCTTCCACTCCCTTCATCATCTCAGTGTCTCTGCACTGGACTCTCTCCAGCAGCTCCCTGTCCTTCTGGAACTAAGGGGCCCAGAACTGGTCACAACTCTCCAGATGCAGTCTCACCAGGGCAGAGCAGAGAGGCAGGAGAACCTCTCTGACCTACTGACCACAGCCCTTCTGATCCACCCCAGGATGCCACTGACCTCCCTGGCCACAAGGGCCCATTGCAGGCTCATGGTCACCCTGCTGCCCACCAGCACCCCCAGGTCACTTCCCCCTACACTGCTTTCTGACTGGCCAGTCCCCAACATACATACATCGATTATACCCTGTCACAACAGAATTGTTCCCTGACACAGCCTGTTGAGCTGCTCTGTGCTAGATGTTTGAGGCGGGGGGGCAGAGCCATTCCATAGGCCAAATTGTACCATTGTACTGTTTCAATTTGATATTTTATCAAAATTTTCTTCTGCTTAGTTCTGTCCCACTCCCTCCAGTGAAATTATTTGCAGTTCTCCACTGTTTATCTTTACTCTTACTTTGCATACATTTTAGATTTTCTTGGGGCAGGCCAAGAAAACATTTAGCTAGCTTAATTTTTCTTATGAAATCAGTCCCATCAGGACTTTAAGTGAGTATTGCCCCTTCCTCCAAAGCTTTGTTGCTGTGATTTCATTGATAATTCCCAGGAGGCTCTGTACTCCAAGGAAGATGTCCAAGAGGTGAGGAGCTATAAAACATGAATTCTCAGAACAGCAAAGAGCAATTGGAAATGATAAATTCCATCATAGGACACCTGATAGAACTCTCATCTGTGCCAGGTTGCACTACAGAGCTGAGGTTGTTGCAAGTACCATGTATTCAGCTGGTGCACCCACTGAATATCTGTGAGAGGAAAAAAAAAAACCCAAACCAAAACAAAAAGGTTTTAAGGGAATATTTTTAATGAAATCCTGTGATTGACTATTTAATTATGAAATTACAGCTAATTTAGCTGGAAATGGGATTTTGAAGTGGATTGCTGTAAGATACCTTAAGGCTTTACAGTGGTTTAATCTTTATTCATTTCTATTCTGTTTTTTTGGTGTGTGTGTTTTAGTGCAACTGACAAATAAATTTGTTCTGTAGAGAGAAATCACCCTGGCAGTAAGGCTGAAATGTGCCTGGAATTGCAATCACTTATTACAGCTGAGCTGATCATGATATTTCATCAAACTTCTCATGCAAATAGGTACTTTCTCCAGTATCTGCTTAAAACAGACTTACTGACTTACAGCGTTAGGAGAGGCAAAACTAAAAAAGATCCAAATGTAATCAAAGCCCATTACCTGAGGATTCTTCCTGCCTGCTCCTATTTTTTTCTGGTGCTCAGCCTCTAGATGAGAAAGATAAAATAACAGGTCTTTCTCAAAGCCTGTAGAGGGCTGCACTCTCAAGGGCCTATGGACTGATTTCTGTCAGAGACTTTGCAAATTTGCAGTAAAATGGTGGAAAAAAAAGCCCCCAAGTACTTCAATTGGCTTATCTTATAAAACAGATTAACAGCTTGGCCTTCAGAAAGGCTTTAGCAGTTTGAGTTCTGACTTTTTTTTCCAGTGATTTTCCAGGTAACATCAGAAACAATTTACATTCAATTCACTTTTTGCTTGTTGGTAGGTTTGTAATTTTCATATAGCTTGAATAAGAATGAAAGGTATTGCTGGTGTTCAACACATGATGATCACTTACTATCTACAGTAGTGTCACTAATTCTCTTTCTCCATCACCAACAGCCCTCCCTTTTGAGCATATTTAAGCAGGAGCATGTGCTGAAGTGTAACTTTGCATACCACAGACACTTCACTCCCATGCTGTGGGAACCCTTCCAACTAGTTGGCGTACACTCAGTTGTAATCCAGGGAAATCACTTTGACAGCAAAAGGCATATTTCCACAGTGATGTCTTGTATCTTAATGAGGACAATCTTTTGGAGTGCTTTCTGAATCTGCTGGTATATGGAATTGAGGTTTTATATGGTGCATAAATAATAGCTTCATTTAGCTTTCTCTTCTGACTCAGTTTTGCATAGAATTATCTTGGAAGGAGGGATGAAATTTTTTAGATATTGACAAATAAAATTTCAATCTCAGAAACTCTAAACTGGGAGCTTTAGGCATCAGATTATGGCTCTGGGGTCTTTTCTCCCCCTAAATTCTCAGGGTGTCCTCACCACTGCAGTGATCAGTAGAAAACTCAGGCACTTGTCAGCATGAGAGTCTGTTCAGTGAATCCTGATAGTTATTCAGACAACTGTGTTCATAATCCAGGGGTTGGGATGAATGTGACATTTAATCCAGGGCATGCCCTTTATGTAGTTTCTGGGGGACCAAATGTGGGGTCCTATTTCTTTATTTATGCCCACTTGTTTTTTACAGATGTGTGTGAAATACACAGAACATTGAGTTTTATGTATAAACACAATGGGATTTTTTTCTGTGAAGCCTATGAAAGCAGTGAAATATTGGAACGGGTTGGGTGCTTTATGGTGCAGTGTTTCAAAAACAAGCAGTGATATTCAGCTTGGTAGGAATGTATTAGTCCTTGGACTTAAGTTGTTTCAGTTGCATCTCATTGTTCTTTTCCCTGGCTGCCTCCACATGGAATCTGTGATCCTAAGTGGTATAAAAAAAGTGAATATCAGAAACCCATGCTGAAGGATAAGGAGCATCCTTTGATAGAACACATCAAGGTGTGCTGCCTTCTTGTGTTGTAGCTTTGTTGGGAACTGTGATGATATATTTTTTTTATTCCATCCTGGGAGTTTTGCACCTAAATTTTAACCAGAAAGTGAAAAATTGCTTCAAAATCGAACTAGTCAAGACTCCTTATGGGAAATATCAAAGTTCATTAGTAAGCTGCTGTTATTGGGGGTTGTAACATATGCACCCAGCTGAGTTTAAGAATAAAAACTCTCAAAGTTAGGGAGCACCATTGTTTAGAAAGCTTGCTCAATTAACAAATGGCATTTGCATGCAAACCTCAAAGGTTTTTACCATCACATAAGCATTTTGCTCCCCTCTGTAGAACTTCAGCAAAAGAAGGTAAGTTCATGGAGCCCTGGTGCATTTATAGGGTAGTGAATCAGAACAGTGTATTTCTGCCTTGGCAAAACCCTGTAAGAGCCAGGTTTCAATGATTTACAGAACTAATCTTACTCACTTCTTCATATGAAAAGGTATTTTCATTCAAAAAGTGACATACACTAAACAACATTTCAAAGTTCTGTGTAATAATTATCCCAATAGAAAATGAAATAGTTTGTTTCTGTCTGAAAGGAATAGTGCAGGGTGCCTGGAAATTAGTTTTTTCGTGCTGAAATTTTTGTGTATCTTTTTTTTGATAAATCAAATAATACTGATTTCTATAGATGGAAAACCTAGCTCTGGCCCCTAATGTATAATAATAACAGTAATATTAATAACAACCAGCAACAAACAGATGTTCCTTGCCCAGGTCTGTTTCTGTCTGATACTTGGCTATGTAAAAACAGTTTTTCAGGAGTGATTGCTGATTGTGTCCCCATCAGGAGCTGGATCTGCAGATATACTGAGCACAGCTAGAGTCAGGCTACTCTGTGCATACATTAATTTTTGTCTTTGTTCACTGGGTAGAGGCCATTTATTTAAAAATATATACAGAACCATTGGCAAGAATGTCACAGAGACCCTATATGACAGTTAATTGCTCTGGTTTCAGAAGAAAAAAGAGCAGCAGGAAGTATATTGTTGTAGGCAGGAAGGCTGTTTGTGAGGGCTCTCCTGCATGTGGAAGCCTTTCAGAGCTGCCTTGTGGAAAACATGCCTGTGATAAGATATGTAAAGACCACATCTTCATGTATATGTGAGGGAGATTAATTCAGTTTGTCCTTTACGCAGTCATTGTTATGCATCCCAGGCTGGCTGCCTGCTTGACTTTTCTAGTATTCTTTTTAGTATGTCTGTGTGTATTGTGTGAGGTTGTGGAAAAGAAACCGAAACTGTTCCCTCTGGGCAGCTGGTGCAGCACAGTGATGACATGAACCACCACAGAGAGCTCCAGGGCTAACAATGCAGTGGTAGCAAAGGGTAGCAGTGGCAGGGAGTTATGCTCTGGGTGACGCAAAACCAGTGAGGGATGAGGTATACTGACTGGAAAACAGCAAGCCTGTATCTTACACTTCCACTGGATGCCAGGATGTCAGGGGCTGGAAGGGACCCTGGAGATCTGAGAGTTCAACCCCTCTGCCAGAGCAGGCCCATAGAATAGAATCCAATCCAGCACAGGGCACACAGGAATGCATTCAGGAGTGCTGGAAAATCTCCAGAGAAGGAGATGCCAACAACCTCTCTGGGAAGCCCGTTCCAGGCTCTGTGACCCTCACAGTGAAGAAGTTCCTCCTCATGTTGAGGTGGAACCTCGTGTGGTCCAGCTTCCATCCATTGCCCCTTGTCCTATCCCAGGGCACAAGTGAGCAGAGGCTGCTCCCTTCTCCCTGACACTTAGCCCTCAGCTATTGATAAACAGGGATTAAATCCCCTCTCATGCTTCTCTTCTTCAGACTAAAGGCTCTCACTCTTTCCTCATCAGACACATGTTCAGTCCCTTCATCATCCTTGTAGCCCTCCAGCCCTTGTGCTGGAGGGAATCATGATCTAACATGAACCTGCACTTCAGTCTTCCCCAGTGGTTGACTCCTCTCTGCTATTGCCTGCCCCTCATCTTTGTTTTGGTCTGTCCTTGCCTTCCCACTGACAGCCTCATTCCTACCTAGCTCATCCCAGACTTCACATTCAGGTTCTACACAGCTTGGTTGTCCTCTGTGGACAGGTAAAAAGCGTTCCTGGGGTGTGAACACACTTGGTAGCACCAAGCAGATGGTGCACATGTTGGCTGCTCAGCCCTGGAAACGCTGTGAGATGCACTAGGGCAGAGCTTTTGGTAATTTTATAGCTCTCAAATAATAGTTTTTCTATTTCTGGCAAGAACAATAAGGTATCATGAATAAGCACCTACTGCCTTGTTCAGGTTGCTACCCTAATGCAGAAAGTAGCAGTTTTCCAAAAAGATCATCAGAGAAAACACATTTTCCTGTTCATAAGCCCATATTTTCAGAAGCAAATAAATTACCTTGTATCAAGCTTATAATTTTAATAATAACAATAATAATAATAATAGTAAATCTCCTTTGACATCCAGCATCTATCTATATGGTTAACACAAGGCACAGTTCTATAAGCAACTGCAAGTATGGCTCTATGCAGGCAATACTAAGCAATTCCAATAACAGTTGGTATTATCAGCCTTGCCTCCAAGAGAATTGGATGCATAATGTGAGATTACAGTACAGCACTGTTATTCATCTGCTGCTGAGACATGGGGAAACACTATTGTTATTATGGATTTGAATTACAGGGCATCAAGATTAATGATGTGCAAATTAGTAGCATTCTGCTGCAAGTAATTTTTACTTTCATTTGCCACTATCATCCCTGAATGGCAACATCTGCTTACATTTTTAATGTTCAAATAGTATATTAAATACCAAATTAGATATTGACTCATCTAATTTTCCATGTTAAAATGCATCTAATACAGGGAAAGTTTTTGCTTCTGTGAACATCTAGCTGTCCCTTTGTCAGGAACTGGTATCAGATAACATTCACAATGTGCAGCTTTATTTAAATTGCAGAGCTTCATGACTATCTAGAATTGTTTAGAGACAATTAGAGACAAAGTGTTAATTCCATCTGCTGGTTGGTCTGCCACCTTGGTATTTCTCACCTTATAATTATTATATCATCATTTTCTATGTTTGCTGCATTCCTTAAGGCAAATGGATTTTTTTTCCTGGGGGACAGTTAAAGAGAATTGCTGCTTTGACTGTCACAATGCAGTATTCTGCTGCAAGGCATTTTTTACCTTGTAATACAGCTAAGAGGTGTTAGTGGTTGTCTTCTTCCCTAATTATATTGTCTGTGGCAAACAAACATTTTCTCATTAATATAACTGTTAATCCATTTATTTATTTATTTTAAATGTTAATGACAGGACAAATAGTGTGTGTCCACATATAGTGTTTGAAAATTCCTGAGGTTTTGATTTTGGCTTTCCTTGATCTTTGAGAAGAGTAATTAATTTCACTGGGACTACATAGGCAAAAGGACTACTCAGCCAAGTTGAGGTTAGCAGAATCTCCTTCCTTATGCTGCCAGTTTTAAAACAAATAGTATTAGTTTGCTGAAGTTTGTACTGCATCTCATAAGAAAAAAAAGGAAGATTTAGATGTTCATGTATTTTCCTCAGCTCTTACATTTTCCTTTGAATATTTTTCTACCTTGTTCTGATATCTGTGGCCAGGTTTACCCAGGGGACTGGCAATGGATGACCCCCTTGTTAGCACTTGCCTCGCTCTGGATGCTGTGAGCTTGCTGCAATACACCTCTCCCCATCTCTAGAGCCTTTGGGTCTGCAAGCTTTAGAGGATTACATGCTGGTGAAAACAGCTGCTTTCCCAAATGAATCCATTTGTTTCATTAGCCCTCAGAGAATTGTGCAATGTCTCTTTTCATTCCGTTTGCTGCTATTCTGTCTGATCCTAATCACAGAATGTTAGGGGTTAGAAGAGATCTCAAAAGTCCAACTCCCCTGCCAAAGCCAGATCGCCCAGGGCAGGCCACACAGGAACAGATCCAGGTGGGGTTGGAATATCTCCAGAGGAGACTCCACAACCTCCCTGGGCAGCCTGTGCCAGGCTCTGTCACCCCCACCATGAAAAAGTTTACATGGAACCTCCTCTGTTCAGCTGCACCCATTGCCCGTTTGTAGAATCACATAATGTTTGGGGTTGGAAGGGGACCTGTGGAGATCGTAGAGTCCATCCCTCCTACCAGAGCACGATCCTGAGGACAGCTTCCAGCAGCACAGATAGAGACAAAGAAATCTTTCAGTAACTCTGGCCAAGGAGGGTCCTCACCTTCTGCCATGGCCATAAACTTGCCTCCCCTCACCCCCTGCATTTGGGTTTCTGTCTTCGCCCTGGGAGGGGCAGGACACAGGTGTCCCTTGACGCTGGTGCCACCTGGCGGGCACTCCCCTTTCTGCTGCAGGGAGGGCAGAGTCTGGCTCCACCAGTCCATTCCATTTTAGCCTCCCTCATGCTCTTCAGCCTTTCTGCTTCAGCTTGCAGCCTTTCAACGTCATCTTGCAACTGTGCCAGTCGGCTGAGTGGATCATTTCCCTGCTCACACCCCAGCCAGAGCTGCCCACTGTCACCAGTGCGAGGCAGTGGCATTCCCTGCACGCTCACACCCTTCTGCGGGAGCTCTAAGTTTCCACATCCAATTTGCTTGGTGACAGCAGCACGATCACTTTCTGCTGGGTGGAGGCCATTGCTCTGTGACCACGCTGGTCAGTTTTCTCCCCCACCCGACGGGGGACGCACGCGCACCGCTTTCCCGCCCTGGGCTTGGTCACAGCGATGCGTGGTCGCCCTCCCTGAGGCGCGGCCGCTCCTAATGCCTCTGTTGGATCCAGCTCTGCCCACGCCACCTCAGCTGCCGGCCCCTGACGCAACCGAGCCGCTTTCCCAGCTTCAAAAAAGCCCCCAGAGTTGCTTCTTGCCGGTCACGATCCTCTTCCGTAGCGCGGACTCACCTTCCTTCCCTGGATCAGGTCTCTTCGGTGAGTGCTGTTGTTACCTATCGTAGGGCACAAGAGAGAAAAGGCTGCCCCCTCTTTCAAAAAAAAAAAAAAAGAAAGAAAAAGAAGTTAAAGCAAGTTTTACAGGAATTCTATCAGGCGTCAGAGCATTAAGATGTTGACCTATAATGTGCCTCAAACAGCTCTTAAGTAATATGAGAGAATGACTTTAAAAAGGCCCTGACAGCCTCCTTCACCCCAGCTGTAGGTGGTGAAATTCTTAAATTTCAACACAACTCTTAAAAATGGGTTGAAGTCACTTAAAAGTCCCACTACACAGAGACAACGAAGAAGGAGTATGTCTCCTCTTAACTTCTTTTATGCACTAGGCATAGAACTATCATTAAAGTATGGAAGTGTCAGCTCGAGGAAATATGGAAAATATTTAAAGCAATTTTTTTAATCCAAGTTAATTCAGACTGTGTACAGCCAGGGAGAACATACCTGAGACACTGAATCAGACGTGGTAGTGAACTTAATACTCTTTAAAGGAATGACCTGGATTTAATACTTGCTTTTAACTTTATGGAATACAAAAAAAATATAATTTACTGTCTTGGGCATAGTTAGATCTAGGCCGGGATGTTGTTCAATGATCTGCTAAAGAAGGAAACATTTCCCATTGTTAAGTAATACTGTTGCCAGAAGTTTTAGAAAGAATGAACCTTGATGTGCATCAACCAATGTTCATGGTAATTTAAAAAAAAAAAAAAAAAAGGCTTTGGCCTTAATTAGAAAAATAGGGCATACTTAAAATGAGATAAAACGTTGCAATTAGCATGCTTGCAGGTAGTCCTGAATCATTGAGGTCAAGCAGATTGAGCCTTAAAATGCATTCTATGAATTGTTAATTGCAAGTTACCAGTTTAGAATCTCATTTTCAATGTGCTGTGATGAGCTGGACTATGTTTTGTTTCCTGGTGTGTTTAATTTAGGGTGATTACAACGGGCTGCAGCTGGTATGAAAGGGTATGGGCTGATGGCTGAAAATGTGTACATCTTCTGAATTAATGAGCAAAGAGTATAGTATGTTTAAGACGCTTAGGAAAAAAAACAAACACAAAAACCAAGAATTAAAACAACATGCACATTTCCTTCAGTCACTGTTTGGGCAAACTTATTTTCCTTTGTTTTTGTGTGTGTGGTTGATTGCCAGAGCATTGCCATACTGCCTATTAATCTGAAAATAAACATCAGCTGGCTGGTAGTCAGGAGACATAATTTGATACTTACGGGATTTAATTTTTGCTGCTGCTTTTGGTTTAGTCTGGCATCTGCATAGTACTGAAAAGGTCTACAGGCTGCATGGTAAAATATTATATTCCCTTCCTCAGTGGATGTTGTGTTGTTGCAGGTGGGTCTTCCGGTGATGGAAACTCATTCTTGCTGTTGTTGCTTGTTTCTTTGGACCCTGTGGGACCAAACCAATTGAAGAGGGTGTGTTACAACATGTGTTTATCAATTTTAATCTCGAACTAATTCTAAGTGTATATAGGGTAGAATTAGTTTTGTAAGTGGTACAATCTTTAAAAGCAAACTGAAGTGATAAACTCTATCCAGTAATGATGATACACAGAAATTAAGCTTTTGACTAGATGGAAGATTGTGATGGTCAGGAGTAGGATTGTTATTATGGAAGACATTGGGATGGGCTTCAGTCCTGTATGTTTCTTTTAAAGTAACCTTTTTTTTTATGTGCTCAATGACAAAAAAAAACCCCAAACAACAAACCCCCACAAAAACAAACAAACAAACAAAAACCAACAAAACCTGGACAGGCCAGCCTAAAAGCTTCCTAAGAAAATGTGATAATCTCTTTAAGATATGGTACAGATTTCTGTGTGGGAGACCGGACCTCATACTGGTCAGATTTGTAGGATCTAAAGTCACTACATGCCACTTCAGCCATACCACTTCACCAGCTCTCTAAAGAAGATGAGCAGCTTCTCTCAAATTAGGATATGTAACTGAGATAGTTTTTTTGAGTTATTATTATTATTTGAGTACACATTTCAGCATTTGTGTTGGCTTCAGAAGGAACAGGATGACTGTTCATGGAGGTCTTTTTTTTTTTTTTTTTTGCAGTTGTTTTGTCCTATTAGGAGTTTTCTATTCTCTAATCCTAATTTTAATTAAACCACTAGAATCATGCTACTTGAATGGGTCAAGTTGGCAGAGGTGACACCTGAATCAGTAAATCAAGGAGGGGAAAATTTCCATAGCAGTAATTTGAAACAATCCTGTATGAAAGCCTTGTGTTAACACCAGCTTGGACCCTGGCCTGGGAACATGGCATCACCAGGTCAAAGCTGGAGATTTAGGCAGGTGACTGGATGCATGCATAACAAAAAGTCTCTGATTTACCACATGGAAGGTATATTGTTTGGTTTTCATTCCCAAGACTGGGCATGGCTATAAACTAGAAGATTTATTTCCTTTGGTGAAATGATGTGGGTATTCTGCACCAGTGGATTAAACAGCCACATCTTTGGAGCAGGAAGTCACTTTAAGGTTTAAATCCTTTTATTGAGCTCATGGGTCCATGTGTCTTCAGATGTGTGTGTGCATCAACACCAAGGTGAGTTTATGTAACTCTGGGTGTAAAGGAGTTATACTTTCAATCAGTGTCTTAGTTGTGTTACTTTATTGATTACTCTGGGTTAATTAAAAACCAGGCTGGTAAGAAGATTCTAAGCTGTATCTCATGGCTGCTTCACAACCAATGCTTTCATCTCATGCAAATTAGCTCTACTTAACATGCACACACTCCCCCTGCCAGTATACATTCAGACATCATTCAGGATAAACAAGCCAAGCAGTTATTATCATTTTAATTTGACCATATTGTAGAAATGTCAAAATATTAGCTGGGAAAATTAATTCCTACAATTTAGCATATGTTTTTCCTGAAATGAAATCAAGGGTAGCAGTCATCTTCCTTCAAGTCCTCCCACAATATTGCAGGAATTCTTTTCCAAAAATTTGAGACATCCTCATGCATTTAAGTGGCAGGAAGTCAGAAAATATTTATATTTCTTATCCCTTTCCTAACTTTCTTTCTAATGGAAGTGCAAAGAGGCAGGAGGTTGCCTAAGGGGATGGTATTTCCATTTTAGAGATAATCCAGCATTGGCTGGATGAAGCCCTCAGGCACCTAAAAGCACTTCAGGAACAATAATTTTCAATTTTATGCTATTGTAACTTTTGGAGCCATCTGCTTCTTTCACAGCTTTGCTCTTGGACTTTGGAGAGCTGAAGTCCCCAGAGGGACTCCACCCTCCCCACGCCTCAGCTTGTGTCTGGAGGGCATACGTGGCTTTAGAGGGGATGCTTTTTCCTTCCAGCTGCATCATGAATGGGGGTGTTAAGTGTGAAATGTTTATCTGACATTGAGCTGGGTGTCATTATTTCTTCATACAGAAGCCCTTGGAGTCTGGAGCTCTTAGTGTGTGTTTTTCTCAGAGTGCATAATTTCTTTCTGGATCAAATCACAGACCCTTTTAAAACCATAGATGCTTTTGTTTCTTTCCTGTGCCAATAGCAGGGCTATTTCCAGGTTCTTTGATCCTAAAAGTGTCATAAATGTGGAGGGTTTTTTTCTGCACACATTCATTATTTATCAGGAGCAGCCAGTACTTGGCGAAAATCTATTTTGGTTAATGCATTCGTGCATTTTAAAACCAAGAATATCACACTAGAATAATACTGAAAATTATCATAGCATTTATGTATTAATTAGAACATTTGTTGCAGAGGACAGTTAATGCCTAACCCTTATTGCACTAATAATAAAACACATATGGTAGTGATGTTGTCACTCTGCTCAGGAGCAAACGTGGAAGAGTGACAGCGATGGGAACAACATGGGGTCAATGCCACAGCAGTGCTCTGGTGTGCACTTGCCTGAGCAGCCAGCACAGGCAGGGCTCTCACTGGTGATTAAATGCTGCTTTTTTTTTTTTTTTTGCCTTTTTTTTTTTTGCTTTTTTTGTTGTTCCTAAGACAGCAGGAACAAGTCCTCTGTTTTCAGATGTATGTAAAATCATCAAGTCTGTTAACAGCATGCAGCTGCTGGTCTTCATGTGTAGGTGGTGTTTTGGCATTTGCATGTGTATATGAGTTATGCAGTTGTGTTGTGTGGTAAACTTGTATCTTGATTAATTTTAATATTAAAAAAAAAAAGTTTTAGTGAAATCTCTTTAAAGAAACGACCCAAATCAAAATAATACAAAAGAATCAACCACCATTGTTTTGTACAGGTAAAAAACATTTTAATACAAAAACATTTTTATACAGGCACATAAACATTTATGCTCTATATGAGTATTGTCTTCATACTTTTAGGTTCCCTCAATACTCATGACTTTTACAGAGCATCATTTAGCTCCTCTTCTGTCACTTTGCAAATTAAACATCCATCTTTTTTCCCCATATAACTTAAAACTAGCATTTGTTGATTGCAAGTAGTATGAGCTTTGAGTGCTGTCTCCTCACAAGGCAGGGGCATTGTTGACAGTTATATGTCTATTTTTTTCTACTACCTTGTGTTTCTTCTTCTAGGGTTTGCAGCCACTTTTAAGTTCTCTGGCAGCAGGTGGGAAATTGGAGAGTCTTGGTGCTTTCATGCAGGATGACAAGGTGCTGCCTTGCAAGGCTGCAAGTGCTGGTGGGGATGGTTCCAAAGGCTGGTTGTCAGCCCATCTCTTAGCCCATCTCCCATTGGAGAAAAAAGGGAAAGCTTCATCAAAAAAGGTTTTTCTGTTCCTCAGGAATGAGGTAAAAGTCTTGCTTTTGCCCAGGGCAAAAGCCTTACGTCTCCACTCAAGATTTTCAGCCTCACCCAGCCTGAAGGGATCATTTAACTTGTAATGCTGAGGCAAGTTAGACAAGGCTGCCCAGGGGAGTGATGGAGTCACCATCCATGGAGGCATTCACTTGGAGACATGGCACTTTAGGATAAGGTTTAGTGGTCATGATAATGTTGGTTGATGGTTGGACTTTATGATCTTAGAGGTCTTGTCCAACCTTTATGATTTAAGTGCTGTGCTCCAAGCTTGTCTGGCTCTGCTGCATCTTGTACGTTCCCAGCAGAAGCTGGTGAGGGTTTGGAAGCAGAATTCTCTGAATCCTAAATGAATTCAGTGCCGTAAAAGATCCATCCTTCCTCACTCACCTAACTTGTTGCTGAAAGGCAATACTGAGCTCACTGTGAATCTGTGCAAGTGGTTCTTCACCTGTTTGTTGAGGAACCACCATCCAGATCTGGGAGATAAGCAACTGTGTTCCATCTAACTGTCCATTTCCAGGGTTAGCTCTACCATGTATTTCTCATAACTGGTTGCATTTGAGAGGATTTCTCTCTAATGACCTATGAATAATTTTTTTTATGAATTAGTATTTAAATCTTGCTGGATCTTTAAAAGGAATAAACATTGTTGTTTTTCTTCCACAAGAAGAATGAAGAGTGCTGTCAGCTGTTGGCATCTGGCAATCTGTATATATATTTGAAACATCTTAATTTATTTTAATGTAATGATTTTAAGAAACTTTTCTAGTTATGAGTCAAAACAGAAATCTTTTATTGCATATTAGAGAGGGAAAATTTGGAATTGTTATTGTGGGAGTTTGAGACCATTTAATTGGTGGTAGTTTATTGGACCACACAGAATTTGAATTGATGACACACACAAGTGTTTTTTATGTATGTGTATATATATACTTAAACACAAGTGTTTGAAGAAGAAGGCAAAGAATGTCAACTAATGCTTCTCTGGCTTCCCTGCACATTTTTACTTCTGTGCTGTAGCTCTGAAACTTTGCCTGCAGAAATCATGTATTGTTTTCACTGAAAAAACATGCAACGATAAGGAAAGTTATAAAAAACCTAAACTATTTTATGTTTCTGAGTGCAAAGCATGGGAAAAAAAAGCAGCAGCATTTGGGGAACTTCATAAATATAGTGTTTTGGGTTTTGTAACTCATCAACTACAAGGGATGAAAAATTGCTGATTAAAAAAGTATATTGTTAAACATTTTCTGCTCTATGTGCACAGGAATGTTGTGTGCTGCCGCAGCATTCACTATACAGCAGTTCCTCCAGAAGGACTGTGCCTAAGGACTCTTGCACATGGGTATTATTTTTCTTTTCCTCTTGTATATGTAACAAGTAGTTACAGATTTTAATACCTGAGAAGAAGGTGTTTATGCAAAAGGCAGTGATACTACCTTAGCTATTTCTTGTTGAGGAACATGAGGAGTGTTGAAATCTCCCTGGGAACAGGTGGCTGAATAATGAAGAAATCAAACTCCAAATTAATTGGAGCTAATCAACTGATTGTGTGACTGATCAGCACAAATTGTCTGGCACTGTGATTTTCCTGGTTGCTAGTTAACTAGTTCATGACACTACTGAAACTAGAGATATAATATGATGACTAAATCTCTGAGTGATGGATGTGTATGTAATCAATGACATGTGGAAGAGCCTCTAATTTCTTGGCCTGTAGAAGGAATGTATGCAGGCACACAGCTCTTCAAGGAGTGTGTACTTGAGAAAGATGTCCTGCAATGCCAAAGGTACATTTCTTTCCAAAACTATCATGTTTTTCAGCAAGACTTTGCAATGGAGTAAGTGGTTGCTCAAAATACTTATATAACACTGTGCAATGTGTAATTTCTCTGCTGGAGACAAACTCCCAGGGCACAAATCACCCCTGATGATTGGTGCACAGATGTAAGGGGGATGGCAATCTGAGTATGATCTTGTGGTGTACTCTTGAAAACAGGAGTGGGGAAGTAGCAGGGTGTTTTGAAAGAAAAGGTTCTAGCTGGACTTAGTTTGTTATTTTCATTTAACATTGTATTTAGTGACATGGGCAGAAAAAGTGAGAATGCATTAATGGAATTTGCTGCTGGCACAAAGATGGGAGCATTTATCTGTCTGGGGATTGGAAGAGTGGCAGGCAGCAGGATGGAAAAGAGCTGTTTTCACTAATAGAGGAGTAAAGCAAAAAGTAATAGGTGTTTGTTAGCAATATATGTACTCTGGCTGAAAATTAGAAGGTATCCAGCTGTCAGAAAAATAAGATTTTGAACTAACCTTCTAGTAAGGGTAGTGAAGAAAAAAATATTTTTGAGATAGATGTTTGTCTGCTGCAAAATTCTTCACACCATTTCCTGGCAGTGACAGCCTTGATGATGCTGGAGAATCTTCTGAGCTTTAAGGTCCCTTCCAACCCTGGCAATTCTATGATTCTATGTACCACTTTATTTCATGACCTGTTTCCTTTGGATTTCATTGCCTTTGTGCAACATAACTGAGTGAAGGATTTGTAATGGAGATGTGCTGCCTGTGGACTGTAAGGAACAGTATGGGCCCCAGAAATTTTGCTGGCAAATAACAGAAATGAGACAAAGAGCAGAGGTTTGATGTGTGTGATCCTTCAAGGGCCAGAGATCGATCTGTGATCAGAACCTGGTTTTGGAGCTCTAGCCCAGGGTACCAACTCAAGTCCCACACAGACACTCCCATGTCTTTAATTAACATTTGCCCCTTAGCATTATCTGATTTAGTTTTGACACATCTCCTTTCATAAAACCATTTAGAATATGTTGGGTTTTTTTCAGACTAAGTCACTATTAGACTTTATTTTATTGCTCTTCCCGATGTTCTCTTCACAGCTATGTCAAATTTTACCCTTTAACACAGTCTCTAGGTCCTCCAGCATCATGTAGTAGGAATTTTTGACACACATAGATTATTCCTTGTCTGTAAAGCATTTCCACTTGGACCGCTGCCAGAATCTGTGGTGAAGTTTGTAGGGACCCAGTGTTTTTCTTATTTTTTTCTGTTACTAGCCTGGTTTGTCCCAATTCCTACTATGTCTTCCTAAAAAAAACCAAACTAAAATTCAGTTTCCTTGACAACAGTTCCTAGCTTCCCCATGTAATCAGGAGAGTAAGAAATTAATTTACATACTTTGTTATCATTTGCTTCTACTTTCAGTTACTACTGAGGCTTTTCAGTTAACCTCTTTTATGTGCTGGGAATGACATCTTATCTCTCAGTGGGGGCAGTGAAATATTTATTCTGTTCTTTGCTTTGGTTTTAAATGTAATGATTGAATATAATCTAATCTCTGGCCATCCCCACTCACCATCATGGGTCTACCCCCATTTTATCACCATTAAGCAATGGAAAAGGAAATGTATTAGGTCTGAAATGTTTAAAGTGAAAGAAACTTTCTTGAGGTTGAGCACCCAATTTCTTTAAGTACCTGAGTCTATTTATGTATTTATAATATCTTGTTGCCTGTGAACTCTCTGCAGCCTTTGTTGTCTGCCTTTCCACCATGAAGAGTTTCTGTCCTACTGTGATTAATTTGAAGCACTGTAAGAGAATTCAGATCTTTTGAATCTCAATCTGTGGATGACCAGTAGCCTGTAAAGCTCCTTAGCTTACTGAAGGGAGTGCAAAATCACAGGCTCTGGTTGTCATGGGGGACTTTAATTACCCTGACATTTGCTGGGAAAATTGTACATCCAGACAC
>JAOEGS010005278.1:14144-24936 GCA_025447755.1 Corythornis vintsioides
CTCTTCTTTTAAGAAGCTCTAAGCACTTGAAGCTGTAGAAAGTCTTCCCATGACAGTTCTGCTTTGCCTGTATTTCCTATACTGTGGTTGTAACAGCCAAGAAGTGGCTTCAATTCTAAGCATTTTAAATAATTTCTAATTAAAGCTTGATGGAAACCATTAAAAATACATTTTTAAGAGTGATTTCAAAACTCTTTCCTTTTGGTTTCACCCCAATAAAAAAAAAAAAAACCAAACCTTAATGAAGAACAGCAATGAAAGAGAAATATCCAAACCAGCACAGCCAAGAGCTGAGCAGAAAAGGTCACTCAGAAAAGATCCAGGTTTAAACTGTCCAATTGCCAGCACTAATTTAAAGCACTCCTGATGTTTCAACATCTTATTTTTTGGGAGTATGGCTTTTAGTCCTCCCTTAGATGCTGTTCCTTTTGTGGAACCAAATACTACTTGCTGGGATCCACCCAGGTCCTAATTGTAATATTCCAGAGTAGATCTCATTCAAGCTCCATCTCAGGAAATGTTTATTTATTGTGGATTATCTTCCAACAGGCAGTCTTGAAAGGCTGCATCACAAGTCCTGCAACACCCTTAGGGTGCAGCAGATGTTTGTTTGGGATATCACAATGGACCTCAGACCATCTACAGCACTGCTAGAGTGCAGAAAGAACAAAAGAGATCCCCATTTTTCCATCACTATGGAAAAATTGTTAAAGAAAGAAAAAAAACCAGTGTAATCTCCAGTGTTTCCCCTTCCTCCTGACTGATCTTTTCATGGAAAAGCAGCCAAGAAGCTATTTTGGGGCTATGTAATTTTTGTTGTTGTTTCTTTTGGCTGACTGTCAACCACCCAGCAAAAAATAAACTCATTAAACTGACAAGAGACCCAAACACACTGACTGTCAGTGCATCTCAGCATCACTGTGCTGAACCCAAAAACTGCAAAGTAATTCCAGTTAAACTGACCCCACCCTTAGGATGTGCCCAAGTTTGGAAGGATCTGTCAGTCCAAAGTCAAACTCTTGCTGCATTTGAGCTCCAAGAGGCAAGTGCAGCACCTGTCAAGCCACAACAGCTCTAGAACTAGAAGCAAACAGGGAGAGTGTGGAGTGTGCAGTCTCAGAAAAGCATTTCTGTCATTATTACAGCTCTCAACTTAATTGTGTTTGCAAGCCTCCTATTTTTGCATCCAAATCACACTGCTTTTCAGTGTTGAATCTGGCCACACAGCTGATTTTCCTCTCTTACCAAGTCTGTGGTTTGAACAGACACCCAGCTCAAGGCTCACAAAGGGTTACCCATCAGTGGTGTTTCTGCTTAAAGCCAAGAAAAAAAACCAACTCACCATGGCCACTGCAATCCTGCAGTTTCTCAGCTACTTTGAGACATTAATTCTGAAGGTTTTTTCACTCTGGTTGCACAAAATGCATGTTTCCCATATTAATCTGTCACAGAAATGAGGTTCTGCTGCAGCATTTGAGCTCACCTGGAACCACACAACACCTCTGGCTGGCATTCCAAGAAGTCTCTGTAAGAAGCAAGGTGCTAGTTTCTCTGAGCCCATTAAGGAAATAATAATTAAAACTATTAAGTAAAAAAAAAAAAAAAAAGAATAAACCACTATTTCTTACCCTGACAACTGAAGGCAAACACTGGACATAGGTCCCCTTTGTATTTTCTGGTTCTTAGGCTGAATTTGTAGACAAAATACAGTTGGCAACAAATACAGAGTGAAACAAGGCAAGCCAAAAAGTAATTGTGAATCTGTAGAGTGTGCTCTAGAAAGACACTTATTTGAAACACACTTATTTGAAACACACTTATTTGAAACACACTTATTTGAAACACACTTATTTGAAACACACTTATTTAAAACACACTTATTTAAAACACACTTATTTAAAACACACTTATTTAAAATGGGAAGCACACAGGAGAATGGTATCATTTATATAAGATCTGTTGCTGGCATTCACACAAGCAGAGCATGAGTAGGAGACAATCCTGCTGCTCAGGACTTTTGTCCCCACTGTTGTTCAGCACCTAGAAGGCACCTGCACAGCTCCCTGATTCTGACCTGCACTGACCCAATGTTCCCTGGGCTCAGGTCTGAATTTGAGTAGAAGAGAAAAAAAACCACCAACAAAACATCCCCTGTGCTGGTGCTGTCAGCCATGCACTCCATCCATGCAGGTAAAGTGAAATCACTGAGTTGGTTTTGGTTTTGTTGTAAATGTTCCTGTTCTTGCCAAGACATCAGATGGGACCTGGAAACAACATTTAGAGAGTCCAGAAGTCCAAAGCATTTTGACAATGAATGAATATTTGGTTAAATCTATTTATTGCCATTCTATCCCTCCACAGCCTCATCCTCCTCATTCAGGAACTTCCTGACAATTTCTTTTTCTTAGAAGCATTTCTGAGTAGTGTCTAAGCACTGCAAATGTAGATTACAGAGATAATAGTTACGTTTAAAATTAGACTAAGCAGCTGTAATTCTGAATTTGCATTTCTGACTTGATTATAGTAAGCACTCAAGACTATTTGTATAAGAACTAGCAAAGAGTTCTTATGCTGTAATAAAAATACATGAATGTCTCTCACTTTCTAACCAGTGACAAGAGCTAGTTGTTTCTTTCCAATGCTGTAATTCCACTCTGTGGATTTTAATTGCAAGAATTAAATTGATGAGCTTTCCTATATTTTAGAAATAGAAGACCCACTCTCCTACTTACTCTGGATTTTTCTCACTTCAGCTTTTAGTTCTCTATGAGTTATGTATTTATTTTCTTCTAGTTATCTATTTTATACCTTACCTTGAAAGGCTGAACAGTCTTTTGTTATCTAAAAAGTCAACATCTGTAGCCATTGGATAACCAAATATCAAATAGTTCTGATAAATTCTTCATTGAAATCAAGCACAGTTGACACAATCTATTTTACTAATATATTCTGGCACAATTAAAAAAAAATAAAATTAATACAATAAATGAAGCCTTTTCTGTTTGAAATAACATTTTTCACCACATGATTTTTTTAACAGAAATTCAAAAAGTAACTGCCTTCTGTACTGAAAGTTTATCAACAACTATGGAGGCAAATGTTAAAGGAACTGCAGCTTTTGCTTCCAGGAGTTTAAGCAACATACTCATCTCAATAGGAAATATGTCTTTTTTTCCTTCATCTAACACAATAATTAGATGTTGTATTACACAACACTGGCCATAAGCAAAGGAGAAAAAACCATAACTTCATCAGCTAAATACATCTGATTATTTCAGCAAGTTAAAACTGGAAATAATTATTAAAGTCTCTTTTAAAGAGGTTTTGTTCCTGTTTGTTAATGTGATCCCTCTGAAAAGGACCCAGCTATTGCTGCTAACATGATGATACTACAACAGAAATAAAGACAGGGCTTACTAAAATTCTCTAGCAGTAGTTAAAACCCTAGGAAGAGGTCTTCTGGAGTTTCCTTCAATATTTGAAAAGATTTAGAGAAGTTTCCTCATCTCTGCACAAGATGGACACAGCTTCTGTATTTAAAATATAAGGAATATATTTCAAATCAATTAATTTATTATAAATTAGAGAATGGAGGGATTTAGCTGCCTCTGCTGTGCTGAATGTGCTTTAATGGAGAATTTGCATCAAGAGAGATAATCTAGAGTGGCTTTTGTTAGTAAATAACAGAGTATTATAAATTAAGGTTGATTAGTTGTAGAAAAGGGTAAACTGATTAATCCATTTACAAGAAGCTTTAAGTGACTTAAAAGCTTAAGCCCCATTTGCAGAAGTCACCTGGCCTGACTGAAACCACTTCCACTTTCTGCTTATAAAAGCTTATTCTGAATTTAGGTTCCACTCCCCTTCAAATTATCCTCCCTTCTAATGTTCTTGTCTACTTCAAGCATAATGTAACATACACTTGTTTTGAAATGGCATAGCTTCCCAGAGAAGGACAAATACACAGGAGAAAGAAATGCCACATCATAATTATCACATCAGTGATAACAGCTAAAGACAGCTATAAAAAGAGCTTGAAAATACAGATGGATTTTTGGGTTTGGTTGTGGGTTGTTTTTTTTTTTTTGATAACTGCAAAATCTCCCATTTTTCTTACCTCTCAAATAAAAATCCTAGGAGATGTTCTCACTGTTCTAGGATTCAGCTTCACTTAACCAAATAATTCTCACTACTTAAGAAACCTGAAGACTTGGGCAGTCTCTGCAGCAATGTTGGAAATGTTTCTCTGCTGTTCTCAATACTAGAATACTAATGCAGGGGGTGATGTGACTGAGCAGTGTAGCTGGCAAAGAAATATTCCAAAGGAAAAAAAAAAACCCACAACCTTGCTGTCAGGGAAATGTTGATTCATCAGAGCTGAAGAATGTCAAAGAAAGGTGTGTTTTCTCAACACATCCAGTGAAAAACTATTACAAAGCTTTCCTGCTGCCCCCTCTAAAATCAAAATGCTTTGTCTGATGACAGGATCTGAAATTTGAAACAGGGGGGGGTTGGTGGGGATGATGATATTCTTGCCTGGGGAAGGAGTTTTCATTTGGATGGACATTTTAAACTTCACCATGTTGTTACAACCCAAACAACACTATTCCTAAAGATGAGGGTTTTCCTGTAACACTAAAATCCTGATTTTCCACCAGCTGTACTGGTAAGGGATGCTTACAACAAGTACATTTCATAGAGCAGCTGATCTTTTGTTATGTAAATATGACTTCAACCTATCTTACTGTTTGAAAACTTTGAAGAATGGCCTTCTCAGATACAATCACCCTTTGGAACCAGATATCTTGGTATTCTCTCAGTGTGATGTTGAGGAAGCCACTTAGAAAACTGAGATGTAGAGCTTTTATCCAGAAACCTGAGACAAAATTCATTTAGATCCACAGAGTGCTGAGCTTGCTCAGCTGAAAACTCAATATAATAGTGTTATCACTCTTGGAGGTATATTTAGATGTATTACAAATTCCCATAAGATAGTAGGAAGCTGAAATCCAAGAATAGCTTTGTGAGCAACCATTTCTTTTGATGTAAAATCACATTTCCATTCTTTGCTGTCGTGGCTTCAACTTCTTGTTGCACAAGTCTTCAAACACTCTTGTCATTTGGCATTAAAAGATGAGTGCAATTATTTCCCAAGTGTTCCAGCACCCCAGGCTGCTCAGCAGTTTGTCCAGGCAGGTTCACAGGGTTGTTGATGCAGCTGGAGGACCTTACCCATCAATAGTGGAGCTCCACACAGGAACTTGAGTCTCAGGCACTTCAGAAGCCTGCTGCACTGGAAGCTGTCCCTGGGAAAGCCCTCACTGCTCAGTTGATGCACTTCATTGTTTAGCTAATTCCTCAAGAAAGTTTATCCTAACAAATGGCATGTTGAGATGATACAGATGAGTTTATTTTAGTCAAGAAGTAGCTCTTTGCTTCTAAAATACAACTTTTTGCTTTGTCAGTTTCATCCCCCCCCTCCAATTCTGTTCTTTTTAGATCCTCCTCATGCACATTCCCTCCAGTTAGCATTAGGGGAGCAATTCCTCCAGACCTGAGCCACAAAAACTCCAATCAAGTTACAGTAAGTACACTCCTGCAATTACTATTAGGTTAATGATGTTATTCTTAATTTCTGAATGCCTGCCCTCACCACTTCCAACTACATATTGTAGTCTTTATTTCTGTACACTTGCCCTTCATATTTCCAATCCCATTTGCTATTCTATCTAAAACCAAAGCATGTCCCATGCTTTGTACTGCCCATGATCAAAGTACAGGGAAAATAAATAAAGAGCTTAGCTTTCTTTAGCCAAGCCTGGAAACATGCTATATTAAAAGCAAAAGCCTACTCTGCTCTGAAATGTAATAAATTGTCTGGCTGTGTCACTGTACACAGGAAAAAAAATAAAGAAAAACCTCATCCAGGCGTGTTCAGACAGCATGTAATACCCAGAAGGCATTGTCACAACCACTACAATTTGGCAACAAAACAGATTACAAGAAATACCTCTATTGGAAGTGAGAAGCTGTATGTAACTAGAAGTATTAAAAGATAATAAATGCCATAGTTTTGAAAGAGTTAAGTGTTAAAATTCAAAAATAAAGATAGGTGAGGATGAAGACGTTTCTTGGCAACAGAAAAAAAAAAACAAAATCCAACAAAATAACCACAGAGCAGGAGATTTGTAAGAACAAAAATGTACAAAATCTTGGCCCTCACACAGGGGTGCTACTAAACAGGGGCTTTAGTCTAAATTCATAATGCAAAATTATTAAGCTATATTCTATAAGTGATTATAAGTGATTCTCAGATCTATTCAATAAGTGATTCTGCATTTGTGAAGAAGTGGGATATCTGCTGGTACCTCATGAGAATGATGAATTACTTTTTCAGTCCACAGCATTACTTTGCAGGAAACATTTTTGGTCAGCAGGACCCAAAACTCACCAAAGAGGGTTCTCCCAGGAGATGTCTGTGGGAAATTTCAGGAGTCTGAATGAACACTGGATGTTACAACCATAGTCTCAAAGAGCCAGTGAGCCAGTGTTTAGGTATAGGAAAGGAAAATGATGGCAGTCCTGAGTAAAATAATGTAAGAATAACTATGAGATTCAACTGATAGATGAATAATAGGAAGTAAAAGCAGTGAAAATTGACCTTCTTAATTTAATCTGGATTTATTCTTTGATAGGATGGATACTTCCAATTGGTAGTGCTAGCTGTGTGCATGTAGAAACTTCTGTGGCACTTGGTGTATTATTCTGTGACAGCCTGACAACAACAGAGCACCAACTAAACAGAGGAAAAACTGACCAAGTGGCTGCTTGAAGTGAAAAAAACAAAACAGCTTTCAAGAAACTCATCACAACCCAACTCAAATTAACACAGACTTCCCCAAAGGTGGAGCCACCACCACACAAACACCTCAATTATTTGTAAATCTACATGATCAATAATGACAAAATTCAGAGAGATTGTGGAGTTGCCTTCTCTAGAGGCTTTCCAAACCCACCTGGCTCTGTTCCTGTGTGGGCTGCCCTGGGTCACCCTGCTCTGGCAGGGGGGTTAGACTCCATCTCCAGAGATCCCTTCCAACCCCCACCACTCTGATTCTGTTGATTTGCACAAGTTATAAATTGATTGAATGCTACATAACTGAGATGAAACAGCTCAAAAAAGCAACCAGGAGTGTTTGGCACATTCAACCTATGCCAGAAACAAACAATCCTTTTACAAAGCCACGTACTAAGTCATAAAGCTACAATCAAAAAAACACACAAATCTACAGAATGATGAGTTCCTGTGGAAAGAAACAGTCTTTGCAAAGGGTTTGCCACAGTAAACGTGCCCAGTGAGGAGATCAGAATGCAGATGAAGGCTGAATATGCAAAGGTGACAGATGAATGGAAGAGCAGCACTTGGAGAGGTAATATTTAAACTCCCAGGGCACTCCTGAGGCAAGGCACTGGCACGTTGCACACAGCTCACATTTGCACAAAAATGCTGAAAAAGTGGATTTGGAGAGTTGGGAGGACTAAGTGTGCAGTGACAAATTGAAAGAACTGTAGTTCACTTGGGTTTTTTTAAATTGAAAAGAGAGGGAATACTCAGTTACAGCAGATAAATACCTCCATGGTAAAAAAAAATACTGCAAGTTCTTCAGCATAGTGGAGAAAGACACATCAGTAATCAGTGACTGGAAGCTGAAGCCAAATAACTTAATAAATAGCAGATTCTCTACCTCTTACTGCCTTCTGATCAAAATTCCCATTTTTCTGGCAAAGATGCTTTAGCCAAATATAAGCTATTGCACTCCAAAGTAACTGGATAAAATCCAACTAACTATAATAGTCAAGGGGTCAGAGCAGAAGATCTAATTGCTTCCCTTGGCTTTAAAGTCTCAATCCATGAATACTCTTGGTTTTCAAAGGTATTTCTGTAGTACCACACAGGCTTCACATTAATATTAAAAAGAGCTTTCAGAAATCTGCATAAATTAGGATTGCTTTTCCATGTAAGGGCTCTAGTGACACTGGAGCTTTCCTGCTGAGGCTTTTGTCTGGAACTGTAGCTCTCTCATACACAGCTGAGGTGGTATTTCTGTAAACAAGGCTTTACCAAGTGCAAAAGTTCATCCTTCAGGTCATTCCTTTTTCTCCTCCAGAAAGAATTTGGCTTGACCTGGAGCATAACAAGGTGCTACAACACACAAAATCAGCCAGACTGTGTGTAAAATAAAGAACCAGCAGCATGGGGATAACCACAAAGCCAGATCTGTTGTTTGCATCAGCAACAGCATTTTAAACCACCCCTCTTCGTGCTACTTATCTACCTCATGCTCCACACAGCATCACTGCAATCTTGTCAGGTTACCACAATCACCACATAGAAGGTGAGCTAAAAGACAACACGAGTGTCTGGGCACATCCAGGCTGATGGAGTTGTGCTGTAGCACCAGCTGCTGGGGTATCTACAACGGCTAAGCTAAGAGTAGGGTTGAAATGTGTCCTGACAAAGTAGCATCAAACTTCTCATTCAGCATAGGGAAGCTTATAAAGGCTGGAACTGTCGGAAGCACTCGAGCAATCAGAGAGATCTGCTGCTGCTACACAGTGAACTGAGAACTACAACCAGCGAGCGGGGAGCATCACCTGAGCCAGCACACGGGGATCACTCACAACCTGCCAGGTACGAGGGAGTGGATTCACCCCTGAAATCCCCAGAGGCAGGGGGGTGCTGCCCACTCCTCACATCCCCCCACTGTGAACACACTGAAGTGACTTTCCCGAGCCGGGTTCACTCGCACACCCACCCGGGCAAGGCAGCCAAGGGGAGTCTCGCAGCAGCTCCCCAGCACCACCACCACCTCCAAGTCCAACTTCTTCCCCTCCAGGAGCCACGCAACCAGCCACTGTGGCCCTCGCCTTTCAGCCAACATCATCCCCACTGCTTCTTGCCATCCCCAGCACGCCCCCCGCACACACAAAGCCACGGGATAAACTTTCCCTCTTTGCCACCGGAGCGAATCCTCTGCCGGGAGCTGGCACCTTCCCGGCTGGGTTCCGGGTGGGATATGAAGCGGGTGGTTTGAAAGGTCTCAGAGGCTGGAAGAGGCCTAGGGATGGGAGAAGCTGGTTTCTGCAGGCACCCAGCACCCCCTCCCCAGCAGCCAGCACCGCTCCCTGCTCCCCTTCCCCGCCAGCTCCTGCCTCAGACAATCAGAGCAGCAGCGAGTGGAAATCACCGGCGCACGGCGGATGGATGGATGGATGGATGGATGGATGGATGGATGGATGGATGGATAAAAGAGGGGAAGGAACCTGATGCCTGAAGAAGGGAGAATAATCGAAAAAGACAAGAAAAGAAAGCAAATACAGGACTGAAAAGAATCCAGAGGTAGGTTTCACCTCAGTGTGATGTTAGGTAAATAGATAAGTGAAACAACACACCTTTGACCCTTCCTTTTCTTCCCTAAATAGAATCCCCCTCTTCCCATAACACACACACCACAAAATGACCATTAATTCAAATCCATTCTTGAAAGGAGGGGGGATTAGCTCTGTCTGTGACCGGCTCTGACTCTCCCCCTTTCACTGGGCGAGAATTAAAATGGCATTAAAAAAAAGAAGGAAGACAATAAAAACAAAGGAATAAATACATAAAAGAGGGCACGACTCTCATACTATTATTTCTCGTGGGTGCAAAATGTGAGCACGGGGAGAAGGAGTCTGGGGGATGGGGAGGAGTGGAGAAAGGTGGCTAAGGAGAGAAGAAAGGAAAGGAGGACCAGGAAGCACAAGGAAGAATGAAGGGAAGACAAGATAAGGAGGAAGGAGGATAAGGAAAGAAGGATGAAAGGAAGGAGCTCGGCAAGGGGTGGGAAAGGCTGAAAGGGAGGAAGGGATGAGGGGAAGAAAGGAGGATGCTTTGCCCTGGCCTCACCTCAGCTCGGTGGGTGGGGGTGGGAGAATCTCTCGCCGCCGTCGCCTCCTCCTCCTCCTCCTCCTCCTCCGCCGCCGCCTCCTCCTCCTCCTCCCCAGCAACAACGGTTACTGACGGACCGGGGGAGCGGTGCTGCGCGGCTCCGTAACCCAGCACCCAGCGCCTGGCCCCCGCCTCCCTGCCCGACGCCGCCCGCTGCCGGCCCGAGCAGCGCTCGCTCGGCTCTGAGGGGAGCCGGGAGCTGCCGCCTCGGCCGCCGCCGCCGGTCTCCCCTCGGCAGCCACTAGGGGAGGAGGCAGCGCGCCTGCGCCACCGGCCCTGCTGCCGCCCCTGCTGCCGCCGAGGGGCTGACGGGGCAGGGGAGGGGGGGAGACTTCGCCGCCGCTCGCCGCTGCCGGCTGAACGGAGTCCCCGGGTCGCTCGCCCTGCCGCCTCAGTGCGCAGTTGCTGTGAGTATGGAAACGGCGTTAGCAAGCGGGAGGGAGGGGGAGAGAGAAGGGGCGGCGCGGCGGAGGAGGTGATGGGGAGTGGGTTGACGGGAGGGGAGAGGGCTGGGGGTGGCGGGAGGCGCCCGAGTGGCCGGGAGGGAGATGGAGATGGGGACGGTGGCGGCGGCGGCGGCGGCTGCTGTGCGGGTTGGCGGAAAGGCTGCGGGAGAGGCCTGGGTAGCAGGTGGAGGGCGGGGGTGAAGGTACCGGCCTCAGCTCTTCCAGTGAAAGGACGAGAGGTAATGGGTTTAAATTAGAGCAGAGGAGGTTTAGACTGGATCTCAGGAAGAAGTTCTTTCCCTTGAGGGTGGTGGATCAGTGGCACAGGCTCCCCAGGGAGGAGGTTGAGGCCCCATCC
>JAOEGS010005279.1:1646-18968 GCA_025447755.1 Corythornis vintsioides
AAAGTCGGAGGGGGGGGGGGGGGGGGGTGGGGGGGGGAGGAGGGGGATGAGAGAAATACCCTACAGGGTTCCCAGGCTTCACCTAAGGAAGACGCAAGAGATACAGTTAGACCCAAATCAAAATAGTAGTTGAAAAATATGTGAACGATACGTTGTGAGCTGGTGGTGACGGAAATCAAGACACAGCATCTCTCTCCCCCTCCCAGTTTCGGTACCTGTGTAGTAATTATGATACATTGGGCACAATAAATAACCACAGTGTACTGATTAAGACAGTGCTTATAATTCCTAATGTACCTGAGGGTGATCTCAACACTGCAGTAATCCCAGTATGTCCTAGCTCCTGAAGTTCTAAAACTCGGCTGATCTGCAGATTTTAAGAGCTTTGCGGTTCACTGGCGGGGTGTTGTGTTCTGCTGTCACAGTTCAGGGGCTGCAAAGGCAGGAATAACGCTGAAGAACGTGCCTCTGCTTTTCAGAAGAGCTTTACTGTGGCTGTGCTCTGAAAATGAATTTAAAAGAAACCAGTAGCCCCATTCAGAGAACTCTTTGGTGGCTGGGATTCCAGCTTTAGGCTTCTCGTTGTAAGCTTCTCATTGCAAAGATCTCTCTCCCCTCCAGTATGTAGAAGTCAGGTAATTTCAGTTGTCACCAGAGCTTGTCCAATTAATGAATAGGCACGGCCGGGTGTCTAGCGTAAAGGATTGGAACAATTTATTCTTGGGGAAAACGCTCCCTTCTACTGCAAAAGCCTTGGCTGCCTTGTTAATTTGTCATGTCAGTCATGCTGGAATAATCATGTTGCAGGAGGCAGGAGTGGGGAGGTGGCCAGTTTTCTAGTTTGGGACACTTCAGGGAGCCCCATGGGGATCCAGGCTGCCTGCGTCTCCTGCTGTTCCATTTCTCTGCAGGCTGCTTCTGCCCTCCAGTCATTGCATAAGTCTGGAAATGGGAACACAAGCAACACAGGCAACACTCCTCACGGGAGGTAGGGAGTCCTGGAGGATATCTTGGTGTCCAGCCTGGAGATGCTTAAGGAGAGGGAGCTCCAAGGTCCCTCAGGACCATGCAAATATTGCCTGGGTCATCTCCCAGCTGCAGCCCTCATCCAGCAGAACCTACAGCATCTCCCCCTGGCAGTGCCTGCCCCCACTGTGCCTTCTGCAGCACTTCTGACTGAGCCACCCTTCCAGCGCTTGGACTGGTGACACACTAACATTTTGGGTGGCAGCATCTATGTTAATTTGCATTGCCTGCACCAGCCCCAAAACTTCTTCATTTCTGGGAAATAGTGTTGATGTCGGCCCATGGGTTATGGCAGCCCTCCTTTTTTTCCCTACAGACTGGCACCATCTGGTACCAGGCACCCGAGTGACACTGGCAGCACCCCAGGCTGACCTTCCATTTGTGCCCACTGGTACCATCAGAATAATTCGCTCCCCTACTCTTCAGAACAGCAAAACCTGCTGCCTCTTGTCATTTAAATCTCACACTTATCTATTTAGCTCAGCGTGATATGCCACCTTTCCAGTTCCCTTCAAATTAGGCACTTCTTAAAGCACCACAGTGAGAATGGAAAAATGAAGCTCATCTCTTTCTTGGCCGTTCTGACAGTAATATCCTGAGACAGAAAGAGGCTGTCCCATTCTGTGCAGGTCCTTATGCCATGCATTTAGCTGCCAGTTTCCTTTTCTCCCCCCCTCCTTTCCTCCTCTTCAGACATGGGAACCCAGGCTGCTGAAGCTGACAGTGGGCTCAGTCCTGCAGGGGCTCTCCTCGCTCTCCATCTCCCTCTAGCACTGAGAGCAGACTGACAGCCATCTCTGCTTGCTTTTCCCCTTTTTGTGTTCTTGGGTTTTTTTGAGGGGGAGGGACAGGGGTGATAAACTGAAGGAGTGAATGGCAGGATGCTTCTGCTGAATGGTTAAGCTGTGGTTTCAAATAGTGAGTTTTAACCACAGAGAGGATGTGTGCAGGCTTTAGCCTGTCTTATTTTATTTTATTTTTTTTTTTCTTCCCAGGGATTTCTTCTTTTTTTTTTTTTTTAGGAATCCTTCGTATTTGTCATCTTGGTAAAAAGGATTAAGATCTTTAGATATCTGACTGGCACTAATGCTTTCTATCTTTCCTCTGTCATGCTTTTGACACTACATTTTGTAGCATATTATCTAGATGGGATATCTGGGTAACCATGTAAGTCTGAGGAGGTGTAATGAAGCCTGTGAAGGTTTTCAACACTCGATTCCAGAAACTGGTTTTTTAGCACTTCAGCATTGGTCATTCATTCAACATGTTACTTTAAAAAGCCACTAGTTGATCCCACTGCTGCAAGTCACAGGAATGTGAATTAAGGTGTGTGGCAGTATTACTTTTTTTTTTCTTTTTTTTAATTTTGGGTTCTTAAGTCATTTGTTTCAGCTGTGAAACACAAGTCTGGTCTTCTGTGCATGGATCTTTCCTGAACATTCACAAATGGGAGATTCAGTGTCTATTTGAACATGTGACGCCCTCCTGTTAATTCCTGTGGTTATCTGGATTAAGGCCTATTAAGGGCTGCTGTTCAAAGGGTGATGTCAGTCACTGAATTGAATAGACTATTATGTTAGTTTATCATTATTAGTAAATTTATTTATTAAACATAGGTTCAATGTTATGTCACACTGTCTTTTGCTATGTATTTGCATGACATTTAAATATAAATTATCCTGAAAGTAGCACAGCGTTTCTTATTTTAAATAAAAAAAAGTTATACATTTGGCTTTTTGGTGTCTCACATGCATTAATTTTTGTGACACTTAGTATCTGGAAAGCAATTTCATCTATGAAAAAAGGGCATCTATATTTTCAAAATATTTTATACCTAACAGTTTTTATCAGTCAGTTACCTGTGTGTATGATAGATGGCTTCGTTTGGAAAAATTATACTGACATTTAGGAATATATACTTTTTTTTTTTTAAATTCCTGGCCCTTGTGCTTGGGAAAAAAAATATCTGTGAACTCTGTAAATGAAATATTTTTGTTTTCTTGCCAAACTGAATTGAGGCTTCTGCTACTTGAAATTGCTTTCTTGAAAGGAGAATCTGGGTTTCTTTCTGCAGATGCAAATGAGAAATATGAACGGATTGAAGGACCACGAAGACCATTTCTGTCCTTTAGAGAGAAATGAAAGCCCTCTCTTTCCATCAAAGTCATGATGCATATTTATTCCTTTGAGTTGGAGCCTCTGAAGGGAAATAGACATGATGATTATTATGACTTGTAAGGGTTTGTTCCTTTTAATGATCCTACAGCATAGAAGGAACACAGGGAAGTGAAGATTTCCTGTAGATTGTTGAAATTAGAACTTTCTGGTTATTGTTCCTTTGAAGATGCAAATAATCATGGCATGGGGATGATATTGTTTATGTAGGAGGAAGATAACCATCATTGGTATCATGTCCAAAATTTCCTTCCTGGGTAATACCACGTAAGATTAATTAGCATCGTTGTTCTCAGGTGAGATGTTATGGATCCCATAATGCTGCCACCTTTACTTGCATAGTCATTTGTATAAACCATGAGCATTTTTTTTCATTCCAGATATTAACAATCCATTTCAAGAAAAAAAACACAACAGGATGTTTTCAAACCCTTGCAGGATACTTCATCTAAATAAGAAAATGATACAGTGGACATTGATTAAGAAGGTTTCTATGTACATTTTCTGTTAATCCATCAACAAAATGATTTATAAAACCTGCATGTTCTACATCTTTGTGGCTTCCTATGAATTGATATATTAGCTTTTATCGTTTTGGTTTGTGGGAACCAATATGGATTAAATTCATGCAATCACTGCAGCTCTGTTATTATCTGGAAGGATTTCATCCTTTGCCACCATCCTCAAATCACACAGGGGCACAATTCTTTTATGATGCAACTTCTTTGGACTGCTTGGCAGCACACAAGGGTCATAAATCATGTATCATGAGCAACTAAGATGGTATTAAAAAAATCCTATCTATCAAGGAATTTCAGTGTGTATCGAGCATCTGATGTAGTATCTCCTGGCACTGAGGGTGAGGGGTGTATTCAGAGCACTGCTCATTTTCTGTCTTGCTGCTTCTACAGTTCCTGAGCTTGTATTACTTGTCATTACACAGAGGTATCCCATAGGAACTTAAATTATGCCAGGGCTTGGATTATCTATTGAATGATGGTCCATAAGATCTGATCACTCTTCTCCTCTTAGCATTGTGCAACCTAAGATAATTCAATATAGTCTTGTAGAAGAGAAGAATATCAGGCTCTAATTTCCCTTAGTAACTAACTGGTGGTTAGTTACAATGATAGTTCATTGTTATGGTTGGACAAAAATGTTGAAACCAAGTCAATTATTCTCAAATAGTGTCACAGAAATAGCTCTTTCTGGTACTTCTAAGTAAGAAATTTAATATCCTCGTGGAAGACATTATTCATAGCACAGATAAATATATGTGAGAAAAAGTAACCACTAGGCATATAGGAAGGTATAACAGGCAGCCTGGTGGATCTGGTAGCTAAGCTTTTGGCATCTAATCTATGATAGTATTCTTTCCTGCTTCGTCCCATCTCCACAGCTTCATGTGTGTGGGCAAACCTTCATGCCTGCATGGAGTTTGTTGATGTTACTGCAAATCCACGTGGATTCAATCCTCCTGCTCACATTCAAACACAGGATGGAGGCCATATGTTTGATCCAAAGACTCTCAGATCCTTAGCACATGAATGCTTTCTCACTTCAGAGATGTTGCCATCTTTTCAAAAGGTGTGAAGATGTTTCTGCTTTAAAATCTATGGAAATAGCCTTGCAGCTTCCTATAAATGTCTGGTTTACTTTTTGTGTGTGTGTGTCCTGTATTTTCATCATTCTATTTTTATTGTTAGTTTTGCCAGCTAGAGCGTGACCAAATAGGAGCTAAAGTGCCAAAACACATATGCATTTTTAGCTTATGTAAAGGTAATAGAAGGGAACGTTTATGAATAGTTTTGCACAGATTATGCTGAGCTATTTTCCATCCAATAAACTGACAGAAAGAAACTGGTAATTGCTGCTCTTCTTTTCCAAATCTCAGTGATGAAGACACCAGTTTTTAGAGGGACCTCTTTGCCTTGTGTTGCCTCATTGTTAGTGCAATTGAATTACATACCAAACCTCAAAAGACAAAACTATTAAAACCAGGAACAAAACCCCAACGTAAATCAGCACTCTCAATTCAAGATCATTCTTTTAAGACACAACTGATCTTATAGGGAAGTTTTGCTCTTGATGTTCTTGGAAAGGTTTCAGTTTTTTAAATCTACAACATCTACATTTTAAATTCAGCAAGGATTGAAATAGTTTTCCATTTGCATTATGAATATTCCGTGTATACCAATGAACAAGGAATTTCTGCTTACCCAAAAGACTGTTTTGTTTATTTGTTGCTATTGGTCAAAGTATCACTTTCTTTCCTGGTTGAAAGTTTGTAATTTAGTTGCTATTTTTATTATTACTGATTGTTTATGGCTACACTTAACATGGCAAAGACTGAAGTGGATGATTGGCCCATCTGTGCTGTTAATACAAGAATATATAGAATGTTTTTATCATTATCTCACTACCAGCTCAAAGCAGCAGACAAAACTAGATGACAGTTAGTTATGGACAACACTGACATACTGTGGTTAAGTGTTACTGTGCTCCTATCTTGTTTTTATCTGAACTATACATCATGTTGGGAGAAATAGAAAATAGGAATAAAATTTTAAATGACTTGTTTAGAGGCAACCCTGTGTAGTGTGACTTTATTTCCATTGTAATGTCACCAGAAAGTGCAAAAATGTCTGTCCATGCAGTGGAGAATATCAGCAAAAAAAAATATTCCATTGTTATAGATTAATTGAAACATTACTATTAAATAAATAGATTGGGGGGTTTTGTTGTTGTTGTTAAAGGATAATAATCTGTCACTTAGGAAAGTTTCCAGCCCAATCTGTTTCCAGCTGAATTCAAAGAAGTAGAATATTATATTGTTGATTCAACCATTGATGGTTAAAAAACTGTCATGAGTCTTTTGATGGAATCTTTATCATTAGTGTTTAACTTGATCAAGCTCAGAATGTTAGTCATCTGGCTTTTAATGGATCAGGTAGAGTTGTGCAGACTGGCCCAAAGTGGCCTCTTAAGCACATGCTTAGGAGGAGCACATGGAGGAGGAAGCTAAGCAACATTATCCTTTCCCCCCTCCCTAAATGTGTTGACATCTCTAGCTTTTTGAAGTGGTGTTTAAGTAGATGGATTTAGAGGGAAACATGGTTTTTGAAAAATCATCTGCTTGTCAGTTTTGTGGGTTGTTTCCAATTTAAGTTCTCCCCTACTGTTAACTACTGTAGTGCCCTGTTCTGATTCAAGAATAGTCATTAAAATGGAGTTTTTCTGTTCTGCCACAGGGAGAAAGACTAGCACAGCACGGCTCCTATGGAATTTGCCTTACTAATGCTAAAAGAAAAAGATAATACGTAATAGAAAAAGGTCTTTTGGCATCACTATAGGAAACTGCACTGTTTGAAATGATGTTGGAATGCCCATGTCCTCCAGCAAACCCTACCTGATATCTGTACTCCCTGTAGTATGGTGGTTGGGTAACTGAACGAGTGGGTCAGGAAGGATTGCTACTGCCACAGCAAATTTTGCTTGGCAAAGTGACAAGCTTTAGCTGCTAGGAAGAGCATTAATTTCTGTTTGCCATCATGGCAGGGAAAAGACATTTTAGGAAAAAGGTAGTGCAGAAGATTTGTTGTTGCTGGCAGAAAAGGATAACAATACTTCAGTAGTGTCCCCTGAAAGTGAAATTTTATGGAAAATGAGCTATTTTCTATACCATTTGCAGCTGAGTTGTGTTATTCCCCTTGTGGGATGCTACAGTTATGGAAGGAAAGAGCTGCTGATGCTGGAAAGAAAAGGTGTTTGATTGACCCCATGCTGGTCCTAATCCTGCTGCTTTGGGACTATGTGAACAGCTACTGACAGGAGATTTCTCTGAATGGAGTTGTGGAGTCTGGATTTTTTTAAGAATGAAGGATAGGAGAAGAGATTTGTGTTACATGGTAGTCAAAAAAAAAAAAAAAGAAAGACGCATTTCAGTGTCAGAGCTTGGAACAGTTTGCAGGGAGCATACAGTGTTGGCCACACTTTCACAGATGGAAAAACTGAGGTAAAAGGGCTACCAAGAGCAATTACAGTCCACTTTCATTCTCATTTATGCCTTGCAACACTAGGATTACTCTTATACTTTGTTTTTGGTGAGGGTACGACACTGAATCACCTCCCTGAGACAGTCAATCACCTCATGGAAAAGAGGGATCACAAGGCCTCCATGGCACCCGGATCAGGAGGGAAGGCAGTGACAGGCCCTGAGACAAGCCCTCAGGCTTTGCTGCCTCATTGCCCAGCCCTGGGGTCCAGCTGCTTCATCTGTTGTCAGCTTTGATCCTGCACAGCCTCATAGCCTTGGCTCGGGCTGTGGAGAGAGCTGTGGGAAGCCATGTCTGGTGCCTCAGCAGCTCCGAGCTGCCTTTAACCTCAGCCCCTCGCCTGCCCTCAGCCTGTGCCCTGCTGCCACTACTCACCTCACTTTGACGCCTTGAAGCCCAGCTGAGCGGCAAGTTCATGGTCATTTCTGCTCCTTTGCCCCCTGACTTTGTGCAGTTTGCTTCAGCTTGATGTATCCTCAGTGTTTGAACTTGGGTGGCTTCCCCAGGAGTGAAGGGTCACAGAATGGGGCCTGGTGCATCCTCTCAGAGGCTGGATCCCTCCTGCTCTCGCAGCCTGTGCATTACAAGGTATTTTTTTGTCTTCATAGTCATAGCAATGAAGTTACTGTAAGGTAAAATTACAGCATATTTAAGAATTTTAACAATTAGTACTTTTTTTTTGTTAAAAAAGTTTCCAGGGATTAGTGTGATATTAAGGTAAAATTTAGGTCTATGCAAGGCTCTTCCATAAATTCTGCTGAAATTATTAACATTTCTTCAGTTGGCCTCCTTATGTTTTTATTGTTACTATAAGTAACACATTCCTCAGAGTGGAATACTTAGCCTCATATTTCACATCCACTTGGCATGTCTGCAGGTGACATAGAATGTTAAGGGGTACCAGAGCTTTTGGTGACCCTAAATTTTCTCTTTGAAATTTGCTCTCAAAGGTTCCTACATACTGATGTAGTTGTTGGATATGCTCAGTGAATTTGTTTTAGGAGATGAAATCTTCACCCCAGGGAATTTCACCTGTAATGTCTGTAACACTCACTTCTTATTTTCCTGTTTTCCTGTCTTCACCATTTGCTGTTTGTTTGTTTTGTTCACATTCCTATTTATAAACAGTATCTTCTTGTTACAATATTATTTTTTTTTTTGCTCCCACTGGAAAACAAAGTAATCTACAAGGACTCCACAGTCTTCTCAAATTTGCCCAGATGATCCTGAGGGTACTATGTGGCAGTTAGTAATTGCAGTTGGGATTTAAAGTTATCTGCAGATGTGTAATTTTTATCTTCAGTAGCCCCTCTGGCACTCTCTCCAAGTTGTTAACAATTCATCTTTGCCAGTCTGTAATTGTGTCTTTGCTCTACAGTCATAGGTATTTAGCTCTTTGTGGGACAGGATGCAAAATAGATTAATAAATAATGTGATTTATCTTTATTGGGTAGCATAAGTATTGTGAGCTAAGAACTTAGTCATCCTCTTTAGATTTTATTGTGATACATTAATACACAGATTCAGTAAAATGCAAATCTGAAAAGATATTTAAGTGTTTTACTGTATCTGTGTATTCATATGTAACTGTATAAACCTATTTAGATTAAGGATGTACTGAAGATTTATTTTGATCAGACCTCAAGTTTTGCTCTAAAGAGGACATCCCATGCAGAGACATGGGTGGTGGGGCTGTGTCCAATGACTGGTAGAGGAACAGTAGCACAGACAAGTTGTTATGAGGGAGGAAGGAAGACCCACTCTACCAGGTGGTGCCTGCAGTGGTGCTTGGGAAGCCTCATGCCAGTTTTGTGAAAGCAGCTGGCACAGTCTAGATTGAATAAGCAGAGTTTAGTAAGATTGATATAGGAAAAAACTTGTGGGGGATATATAAAATTACCTGAGGTTCTGTCTGTCTCTCTGTCTGGGACCCAAACAAGCTCTACTCTAGAAGGTGGTAGCACATTCAGTATCAGTAGAAGAATTACTTATGTTTTCAATAAGACTTCATATATGATAATATGAAGAAATTTCTACCATGGTCAAGAAAATTTATGCAAGTATTTTATTATTTATAAAAAATGTCTGTATAGAGCCCTACAATACATTTACATCATAATTTTATATTCAGGGCTATGTCTACCAAAAGGCACAGAGCCTGCAAACCTTCTCCTTTTTCTTCTCCAGCCATTGACCTGCTTTGGGTCTACCTGATGCTTGACAAACAGGAGCAAGTAACTCTGATAACTCATGCTTTGTTTTTAAATACTTATTTACTTTGCAGTAATGGAGAAGTGTATCTGACAAGGTAGTCAACATCTTCCTTTTAATGTACCTGAAAAAGAACCTGTGACTCAGATTTCAGGCCACAGTTGAATTTAATCCATTTTTAAAATATTTCCCTTTCAATGGTTTCTGTACTTGATAACTGTTGGGGAGGAGCAAATGATGAAATGGGTCTTGATCACTTAGTACATCACATTACTGAGCACCTAAGAATTTATTCTAGTCTGTGAATACTCCAGAAGTTAAAACCTTTGAAACAGTGCATTCTTTTGTATAAAAGCAGAGGATATGATCTAATACTATTGCATTATTTTCAAAACTCTTTTAAGTGCTTTGGATGTAACTTTCACTGATATTACATAAACTGTACAAAAATAATCTCCTGGCATTTGCTTGGATTGACAGTTATCAATTCCTACACGTTTATTTAAAATGTTATGTAGAAACAAAAAAGTATTTGTTTTACAGAAGTTTGTTTGGATGTTTTGCCAGGGAAAAAAAACAAGCACTGCTAATGCAGGCTGAAATAAAGTCTTCAAATTGGTTCCTAGTCCACAGAGGTAGCATGCAGTTGAACTGGTCTGTCCAAAATGTTGGCAGAGTTAAGTATTAAGCAGAAGTCTCTAGGTAAGTAGTCCCATTAAAAATATCCTGTGACCTTTGCTGCTAGGATTCACGTCTGTGGGAGAACCATGCTGAGGAGCTTTACTAGTCATGTGGGCAGAATGATTTTCAATCACTTTGGTCATTGCTGGATTAAAATTGAGGCTGCAGAGATTAATGGTCTGTTGTTACTAATCCACTAAACCCCTCTTCCTAGATCTTTTAAGTTGACTGAACCTATAGATTGTTAAGTTATTGAAAGATGTGGATTTCTAATGGTTCTAACCATCTTTCCTGATGTTTGGTGTTAGCAGTAGCCTATTATTTATTGCTTTTTGAGACGGTGATCTTGGCTGTTTTTGGATGGAGGTGAATTTGATACTTTTTTGATTTATACTATACTATAGCACAGTAAAAGTGTGTATCATCTTGAATGCATGTGGGTAAAGAAAGCTTTACTATGTTTAGATATGAGCTGGCATTAATAGAAGCTCAAATAGGAACAACAGAATTTAAATCTTGTCTGTGTCATTACAAATGGTGACCACTGTCCCTAACTGCCAAAATAGCCACTATCTCCCTTCACTCTGTCTGCTGTTAACAGTGCTGGTTGTCCCCTCAAGTGGATTTTACTGACATTTGAAGATGTTGCTAAAAGCAAAATGGCTGTTCAAGCTTCTAGGAAATTATGGTTTTGAAGCTAGTGCAGTATTTGGAGCATCAGGGTCTAGCACAGTTAGACGTAATTTCAGTACTTAATTTCTGTGCAGGGCTAAGAAGTTTTCCCCAGGTGAAAAAATTAAGTTAAAGAATATATATAGTAAAGAAGTGAGGGAACAGTTTATCCATCTACTGAGATGTGAGGAAACTTTGGGCACAACAGTGTAGTGGGCAAGGATCTGTAAACACGATTCATGGAGAGCGTTTAAACAGGTCTCCATCGGTACAGGATGGGAAAAGCAGGAGTCAGGGGAGAGGGAATAGTAGGTAGAGAAAATCAGAGTTCCAGAGGTATTTAATGAACATGTAATTGAAAAAAAAAAAAAAGAAGAGTTTGACTGAGTTCTAGAAGACTGCAAAATACATTCTTAAAAAGTTCTTTCTGTTGATGGAAGGAGTGAAGTAGCCAGTGCATGCCAGGCTGCTGTGGAATTGCACAATGCCCATGTGACACCAAAAGAAGGAGAAACTGGGCTTGTTTGAATAAATAATAACAACAATCTAGCTCTAAACAACTAGGTTTTGGTGTTAAACTGCACTGTGACTACCTCTTTCCTGGGAAGCATGCTTGAATTACCATCTGATTATGTCTTGCTCTGAATGTGGTTTTGATTCCTGTCATTTTATGCTGAAAACAGTGCAGATGTGGAAAAGCCATAGGAAAATATGCTTCTGCTTTTCAACTGCACTTGCATTAATCTGCTTGAGAGAGGGTATTTGTCATTCATATGAAGTAATAATCCATTAAAATCACCAAAAATAATGTATTTCTTATTTAAAGGTTTGGTATGCAATAAAATTTCATTATTATTAAATTACTACAAATGTCTTCTACATGTTTATACTAACATACAGCAAGGTAGCCCAGCTTTAACTTTATAATTGACTTAAACTCTGTCAGGGAATTCTAGTGATTAAAATAAACCCTTTATTTCATGCAACCATCTCTGTTTCTAAACCCTGGTGAGTTGGCTTATTCTTCTGCCTTCTGGTTATCTCAGTAATAGTATGTCTTGATTAAGGACTGCAAGGAGCTTTTACATCTGTTCTTGTCACAAAGCTATGTAGGACAAAGTAGGCCAAAAAAGAACTCATCATGCAAACTATGGACTTCCAGTTATTTATTTCCCTCCAGATTCAATAATGTGTTCAAATAAAACTGGGACTATGTCAGTAAACCCAAAGAATTTAAATGGATTTTTGGCAATTTCTCAAGTTCTCTTGAGGAAGAAGAAAATATTAATGGAAGACTGAAATGTATATGACTGGATGAAAAGGAATAATTTATAGTCTTCCTAGGTAATAGACAATCCAGTTTGTTAGAGAAAGGAGCTGTCCCAGAGCACAGATGCTGCAGGAGCAGTCCTGGGATGTGTCATTTTGGCAAGGCTGGCTTTTAGTCAGAAGTAATACACCCACTAGCTCTGTTAACCTAAATGTTTATTGAATGGTTCTAATCCACGTTTAAGACTGACTTAAATATTTTAACAGTTGCAAAATAAACACACTGTCTGCTCATTTTGGGGGGCTTTGTTTTTACAGCAATTGTACTTGGAGAACCCTATTATTGATGGTCCGTTTTTGTAAAGCTTCTGCCATCTCGGGCACTCTTGGTGTTGCTGTTTTTTTCTCAGTTGCTCTTAAAGGCAATATTAACAGATGGTATGCATTGCTCATTAAATCTGCATCTACACCTCTCCAAGGACTGCAAAGATGTTGGGAAACAGACCATGTTACTGCAGTAAGCACTCAGAAGCTTGGAACTTCTTGTGCTGTTCATGAGCAGTTTTGACTAACAGTGTGCTAGTGCTACAGCAGTAGGGGTACAAGTACACTGGTGAAATATTTCTAACTTAGCCAAGTCCAGCTATGTGTCACTTTCTCACAGATTGGACAAAATGTCTCTTTCATACTTGCTATATTTGTGCCTTGGTGGTTTCACAGTCAACAGCTCTTTCCCTTTATGTAAATGTCTCAGTGCTGGATATTAAACCTATATATCACTTCCCACCTCCTTTTACATGTGTCACCTGAGATAACTTTGCTTTCCCTTAGATCACTTTCTCTAGACTGTTTTGCTCTTCTTTTTGTCCTGTCTGCAGTGATGACACTCTTTAAACAGATCTCATATATAGATCTTACTTTTAGGCTTTCTCAACCTGAATGTCTCTGTCTGAAGCAGTGTTTCGCTGTGCAAGCCGAAAGGGCAACGTGCCAGCGTGGAATTCACTTTCCCTATGTTTCAAATTGGTGTTAAGAGTTGCAGAAATCCAACTAGCAGATAAGAATTCTCATTTCAGCTTCTTTATTACTCTGGTTTGGAACTGATGGGGTCTGACTAGCAATCCCAAACACATCAATATATCCAGAAATGTGGTGCTCCCTTCTTGTTTCTCTTAAGCTGTTCTTTGCTTTAGTAGTGTTGGATCAGGAAGGTTAAGTTGCTGTTGATGCCATGGTTCATGGAAGGTTAGGATTTAGTTCACATTTATTTCATAGTTGAACTGTGTTAGGGATAAGGAAGCTAAAAAATGGATAGTGCACTAAGTGGAAATGAGATCTACTTCTACCATTTTTACAGAGAGAAACACTTCACCCTTCCAAGTTTGATCTGCTCTAAATGGGCACAGCATAGAGTACAAATTCAGTAAGCTAAGGTGAATGCACTAAACCCAGATTAAGTTCATCCTATACAATTTCTGAGCTGCCTACCTTAGATGCAGATTTTGACCTTGTGATTTACAAGAGATGTGTGCTATACTCATGGAAAAGGGGATAAGGAATATTTGGCTGTGAGGGTGTAATAAAAGAATAGTGGAGGAAAGAATGAGGATACAGACTAACAGGGAGGATGCTGGCAGTGAAAGATAGCTCTGAGACTGGGTGTTTCATAGTGTGCTTGCCAGAAATGAGGAAGAGCTTTGATCACAGTCCACTTTCTAATTGCTTTTGATAGGAATTCCTGATTGCTACAGATAGGAATCAAGTTGGTAGCTTCCATAGGAGCAAGACAATCTTCTTGGCTGAAGAATCACAGAGAGAGAGAGAGAGAGAGAGAGAGAGAGAGAGAGAGCTTGACTGTTCACTCATCAAATCTTGTGTTGTGCTGGGTTTTTTTTTTAAACTCTTAACTTAGAGCAAAGAAACTGTCAGAATCCTTGAAGACAAAATTGTTAACTTAAATGCTGATATTCCTTACTGTGTAGCTGTTGACCTTTGAGGAGTCTCCTTGCTTACTGAGATATTTCATTAGTATTTGCACATTGACTCCCTGCCAAAAAGTCAATCTGCTTTTCCTTGCATGGTTCTGTTATTTTGAAGGTCTTCAGCTGTGGAATAAAATCCACTATGTTACAAAGAGCTGGCAAGTTGGAAACTTTCCAGTAAAGCCTTCCCAGGTTAAACTCCAGTGATGCCAAAATATTACAAGTGCTTTATGTGGCTTCCTTTCCCTTGTGCCCTACCTAACATAGCTGTGCTTGAAGAAGGGCAACAGTTAGTTTTAATTCTCACTACTTCCAAGAGAATGGTCTACTTGTTATTTACAGGGTGGAATTTATACACTGCTTGAACTTGGGATTTGGACTTTACTTTTGTTCTTTTATCAGTGTCAAAACAGTTTTTTTTGTGAAGATTTTGATGATGATCTTAATGATCCCTCTCACAGAGTTGATTGAAATGACAGCATGGATCTCTTATCATATTGAGGTGCTCCAAGTTTCTGCATTGTTGAATATGCTTATATAAGCTTTATGTCTAAAATAACATTTAAATATCACAATGAAAAAATCATAAGGAAAGGCTGTATCAGCCAGGGCTGACTTGAAAGCAGAGTAATTACCAGTGGCCACTAGGAAACGGCAAATTTCTTTCTGATGCAGGATAAAAAAAAAAAAAAAGAGTAAGATGGATCCATCTTTTCTTTTTTATCTTCTTCCCCTAATTTCCTCCTCAAAAAGAGAGGACAGTAAAAATGTGATCTGAAGAAGCTGGATGGAGCTAGCAACTTTCTATAGGTAGTTAAAGAGATCTGAAATATGAATGTCCTATTTATTGAGCCCACAGGGCTGAGATCAAATTTTTTTTATGATAGACAGAAACTGATGAGCCTGTCAAATACTTAGAGCCTGGAGGATGAAGGTATGTTTTATACCTTATAATGAGACTTTTCAGTTCTAGCCTTTGGTACATTGGCAAGGCCTGCATTTTGCAAGGGAGAGACTGAAGTAATTCTCATGTTCCAGTCCAGAGGAGTAAACAAGAGCTACAATCTGCAAATGTTGCAGAATCAGGATGAGTTTGAAGGAGAGCCCAATTAGAAGCATATGAAGAAAGCCTGGCCTGTCTCCCTGGGATAGGGCATGACTGTAGGGATTCATCTAGTGCCTGACAGGATGGAGGTGTCTTCCTAATTGGAGCTTTTGGTTCTTATCTAACCTAAATGATAGCATGCACAAGAAGTTAGCAAAGCTCCAATGATCTCACTAAATATACATCTGACTTGCAGCAGCAATAGAGATGAGAGCTGGGGGCCTTATTTTACTCTGCAGGTAGTAAGGGAAATTGCAGCCAGCATGAGAAGGTGTTATTATTATTCTCCATTTTTTCCCAGGCTAATGCAGTGGAACCTCTGGCTCAGGAGTTTCCTAAGCTTCTGGCTGTAATGGCTGGAAGGTTTGGGATGAAGGATTCCTGTTTGCTGCCTGTTTTTGTATTCTTTTTCCCAACACTTTTGCTGCTGACTGTTGCTTCAGATCAATTGTTCCCAATCTTGGTTGCCCCTGCATCCAGCATATGGGATAATGGAGTATGGAGAAGCTCTGAGAAGCCTTTGCCAAACGAGGGAGAAGAGTGTGAGGCTGTGGAACAAGAAAAGGGCATGGGTTTTGGCAGCTTAGAGGCTAACTACTGCTTCACAGTCTTTCCCCATGGGAATTTATTTTGTTCAGGACCTTTGCTAAAAAGCAGAGACTCAGCTCGATTCCTGTGGCCCCTGGTTCTGTCCTTGCTGAGTTCAATGCCTACCCCTTTCCTCAAATTACTTTTTAGTGCTTCAGCTGCTGGTCCAGATACTTCCCTGGGCATATTCCCTCCCAGCAGCTCTTCAGTAACATACTCTTAAAGGAAGCCCTCCTGTCTCATCTGATGTGTCCTTCTCAGGTTGTTTGAACTGATCTGCTGTAGTCCTTTCATATAAATCACATTCACATTTTTATGGTTGCAAATATTGTGCACATTTGTAGACAGATATATGCTGCACCACACACATATGTGTGATAAAAATGATGTCAGCATCCGAGAGAAACAGATTTCTTTGCTAAGCTGGAAATAAGTTGCAAAGCCTCCATCTTTACCAAATGAAGTGCTCTGGGCTGGATTTTGGTATCTGCTGTAAGTGGGGCTGGCTGGCTGGGTGAAGACAGCTGTGCTAGGTGCTGGGGTGGCAAGACAAGCAGATGGTGCGGAGGAGATTGTGCCAGTGTGAGGTGCTGTGAAATGCTGGAGGCAGAGAAAGGAGAAAATTAGGTCTGAGAGTACGGGGGAAAATAAAGGAAAGGCCAAATCTTGTAATCAAGTTGGTAGGTGCAAGGATTACACCATTTGGTAGAGTTTTTTTAGGTTTACTAAAAATTAAAGAGTAGTGGAGAGGCAAGTGAGGGATTCATACACACTCACAATCTAAACTTATCCTAACACTTCAGAAATACCAGAAGTATGATTACTTGTGTGAGGGTTGTGTGGGAAAGACACTGATTTAGCACAATCCCATTTTATTGCAGAGGTTGTGGGATACAGTGAATAGAGAAGGTGACTGGAGGAAAAGATAGTCAGAAAGGGATTTAAGGCTTCTCTGGAGCATAAAATTTTATAACTGACTCTGCCAGAATTCGTGTTGCTTGGCAACACATTTTAATCAAACTTTTAAAGGGTGGTCACTAATTGTATGTTTCTTGTTTCCCCCAAGGCCTGATTTGTTGAAGTGCTGAGCAGTTGCAGCTAAAACGGGTCAATGGGAGACATGTTTTGTATCAAACAAGTGCTCTGCAAGTCTAAGTGCTGTAAAAAATTGTACGCTGGGGCTACAAATTGGCTAATGAAAGAGAGAGATCATCTTTCTGTGACTGGCATAATTTGCATGCTCATAGAAAAGGGACACCATCTCTTGGGAAATGCTGAGGAATCAAACAGTTTGCAAGTTTGAATTGTGCTAAATCCATGATACTTTTATCTTGAAGTGCTAGGAAGACTGACTGGAGTGGCTTTTCACAGCACTGCCAGCTTGGCTTCAGTTAATGAGCCTTTGAGGGTTTTCTTCTGCAGTGAGGGCCTAAGCAGCAGCCCCTTCTCTCCATCAGAGAGAAGTCCTGAATGTTAGGTTGAAAAAAAAATTACTCAAATAGTAATGTTAAGGAAAGCATAAAGCAAAAGCAATCCCCTCCTTTTCCTCCGTTTCCTC